>BLKM01000895.1:1771131-1840117 GCA_013340265.1 Coptotermes formosanus
GCACATCAATGTTCTGTCTGCAACACGCGACACGCCTTGGTGTTGATGTAGTCTGCACGAAGACGTAGGGGGAAGTGGAGGTATATGCCAGGGAGTAACCAGCTTCACGCCCCGCCCGTTTTACCTTCGCAGAAAGAGTCCACGGTACGCACCGAGGAGGAGGCTGGGTGGATCGTAGGGGTGGTGTGGACGATTTGGGGTAGGCAGAATTCTCTGCCAGTACCGGAAGACGGAACCTGATTTCCAGTCGTCCAGCCCGTAGGAACGTACTGAGCTACCTTGGTTCTGTGCGGAATTTTTGTACCCGAGACAAAGTGACAGGAAAATGGAAACAGTGACCTGTTGCGGAATGTTCCCCAGAACTGGAATTATGAGATCGGCGGGACACAGAGCACTCCTGGCAGAAATGAGAAAGGCACGCAGAATTTTGGTCGCAAAATCTGAGGGACCATCAATTGGCAGACATAAGTGCAGCAGACAGGTGCACAGCACTGGTGCCAACGCGCAGAACGGTTTCATCTGGCTGTGAACACGGTAACGCAGCGACGGATTACATACAGATGGGTGACATTCAGATTTGTAAGAAGGAATCTGATCTAGCCCTGTTCTGCTGGCGAACAGACATTCGCAAAATGGTGCCATCGCCAAACGGTACCTTAACAAAGTTCATTTTATTTTATAAGTCTCTACGCCACTTTATACACAAATAGTCAGAAGACAGGAGCGACTTCTTAAATACTGCACCTAATTTCATATGTTAAAGGACACGGTTCTGAAAATACCGCTAAATTCAAAAGTTTAACATGAAAACTGTCTAAAGGTTAGTGGCTTATGCTATGCCCTAACATTATGCACGTGTTCCGTTACATTCCTGCCAACAGTGCATTCTGATATCCATAACCTTATTCTGTTTGGAGTAAGGGACAATTGCCTCAACAGTGCAAGCCCTCAGTCACTGCAGCTATTTATCCGAACGGCGTTAGAACGGACTGCGGTAATTATCGAGGCATGTCACGACCATTCACTGCACACAAAATTCTGTCTAACGCCCTTCTGTCAGGGTTAGCTCGGTACGTAGACCACGTTACTGGGGATCATCAGTGTTGGTTTCGACGTAACAGGTAACTGCTGATAATACATTCTGCGTTCTTCAGATGCTTCAGAAGAACTGGCAGTACAGTGGGGCAGTGCATCAGCTATTCATAGCCTAGAAGACAGCCCGTAATTAAGTTTGGAGGGAGATTCTGTGTAATAATCTCGGTGCGTTTGTAATGACATAACATTAATTAAACTACACAACAAAACGCCCTCGGGTTACCAGCCGCATCAGATTGTTGAAAAACGTTTCGCGGACCGTCTCTGATCCTGTCATCAGGGAAGTGAATATCTGGGATGTCAGTCCGTCATGCATCTGCCAGAATGCAAAGGTCGCAGCTAGCTGGTGAGGGCTGGTGGGCGGAGTCAAGTACTCACTCAGCCACTGAGGTGCCCCTGAAGTCAACGCGATGATCTGTCTTCACGCTATGTTATGCTACCGCATACTTCCCAGCTTGATCCATGCGTGTCTCCTACGTTCTTTATACCTCGCCTCGATTATCTTCCAGTCTGTCCCACGTATATTTCGCCGCACTCAGAAGGAATCCAATATACGCCCAGGCCCTTCAGATCTAAGCAGTCCTTAACAAGCCTCAGCATATGTGTGGTTTTCCATTTCAGATAAAAATGGTTCCCATATTAAATTTTCCCATAATTCAACTGTTTTTCAGTTTTTGTTGCCTACGACATGCTGATATGGTATCACCGTTACACCACTGACGTTTTACCCTCTAATTGTGGCTTTTTTTTGGATGTAGGGCTTGTCGAATGTCACTCTTGCTGCATCCTTTCTGTTTGATGAAATATTTAAGATGTTGCACCTCCCCCCTTGAGACTTTCTGGGTCACAAAATGTACCAGCACTGAAAATCTCAAGGGGGGACAGACAACACCCTAAACACTTCTTGTACATTAATTTAACTGCATTTAAATGAAACGTGCAGTAACGTCCGGATAGCCAAATGTTTGCGCGATAAATTTCATACACAGAGTGCTCTAGAACAAGGTAACACTTTATTGCCACTGCTTTTCAACTTTGCTTTAGGGCAGCCATTATCAAGGCACAAGCAAACCAGGCGGGATTTAAATTGAATGAGACACGTCACCTTCTGGTCTATGCTGATGTTAATTTATTGGGTGAAAATATGCAGACTATAAATAAAAACACATAAGCTTTGTTAGACGCTAGTAAGGTACTGGTCTAGAAGCAGATGATGAGAAAAATTAGCGAAGGTACAACTCATGGACGTAATTTACGACAAATCAGAACACAAAGACAAGTATAAATCAACGCTGGTAAGAAACCTTTCAAAGTGAGGCAGAGTTCACATATCTGGGAACAACCCCAACATACCAAAACTGCATTCATTCAGAAATTAAGGGCATACTGAACGGACCGAATGCCCGCTACCATTCAGTTCAGAACCGTTTGTCTTCTCTTTGCTTTTGCATTACGGGAAGAAGAAAGGTTGAGGGTGTTCGAGAATAGGGTGCTGTGGAAGGTACTTGGGACTGAGAGGGACGGGGTAACAGGGGACTGGAGGAGACTGGATAATGAGGAGCTTCAGGATTTGTACTGCTGATCAAATGTTATCAGGGTGATGAAATAAAGAGTGAAATGGGCGGGGCATGTGGCACGTGTGGAGGACAGGAGAGGTGGATACGAGGCGGGGGGAGAGCCTGTGGGACAAAGACCAGTTGAAAGACCTAGGAACTGATGGGACAACAATATTAAAATGGATGTTAAAAGGAAATAGGATGGAAGGACGTCAAGTGGATTCATGTGGTTCAGGATTGAGAAGTGGTGGGCTGTTGTGAACACGGTAATGAACATTCGGGTTCCATAAAATGCGGCGAATTTTTAAGATGGACTCTTTTCCATGGAGTCAGTTGGGGAGGAGTAAACTGGCAGGGTTGCTGTGTTCCAGGGATGCCAGTTCTCAAACTTACGTACCAGGTTATGCCCTTCACAGAACACGCGCGGCGGACTGTCAGAGTCCACACGAACACACCTTATGTTACATTGCAACTCCACTCTCCTCCTCTCCCCACAGCCAACAAAGGTCCGTGACCAAAGTCAATTTATTTATTTATTTATTTATTCATGCATTTATTCATTCATTCATAAATTTCATGAACATTCGTTGGTGAGTACAGCATAGCGACAGCGAGCATGCAACAGTGGAATCTGTTCGCTAAAATATCCGCGTGTTCTCTCACTTAACAGCTGTGCGCATGTACAGCACGTTGCAAAGCTGCCCAGAGACGCACCTACACAGGCTTCTGTCCTTGTGTAACCCATCAAGCCTGAAGCACAAAAATCAAGTTCCTGCTTCACAGAGAACACAGTCTCAATTACAAAAACTGATCATTTAATATTATTTGATCAATGTTCATGGTGAATCCACACTGGCCACACAAATGCACTGTGTGGCCAGTGTGCGCTGCACAGTTTCTGTACGTGAACGTGACAGCGAACGGTGCAGACCGTCACTGCTTGTGTGTACAGTTCAGCGGCTGCTACATCTGATACCAGGTTTAACACTCAAAGCCCTGCAGAATTTATTTACCGGTACGTGTGCAGCATGATTATCACAAGAAGCAGTGATTATTTCTCTAAACAATACTGACAGCTTACAGTGCTGCACACCACGGCGCGTGAAACCATGTGAATACAATCCATAAAAACTGCCAATTAATTCTGAAAACATTTAAGCACATTCCGGTGTAATGTTCCCAGTTTTACCCCATCTTTGCCTTTTATTGTACAAATTATACATCTGTAAATGTACCTCAGACCTTACGTTATAAGCAACAGTGTACCAATCTTGCTCTTTTGTTTTTAATGATGCCCTTCTGGGCCATTATAGTGGCCCGGAAAGGGGACGAAACAGGTGCGAGCTACCTGGTAGCGGTGTTCGCCAGGAAAGATTGTCTGTTGGTTTGAATACTACCAAACACTGATGACACTAATATTGTGTTTGTATCAAGTTAGGCTACACAGGCATAGCGCAGCGGTCATAGGTCCTTCAATCGTCAACAGATCTGGGGATACAATTACTTACTTGTGCTTCCTTGTATCCTACCAACACCCCTACAATCACTATCCAGTCTGTACGCCGCTCTGTGTATCCGGATCACCACACTCCCATTATTGCCACAGGTAATTTAAATCATGTAATGTCTGATGCAAGTTTTCTAACTTCTACACAAGTCGCAGGCGTGACAGAAACTGCGCACGCGTACACCACAGTTGCGCACCGTCACTGCACGCAGCTGTTCGTGTGCACAACTGCGTCATTTCGATGACGATAGGAACGTGCAACGTTTCCGTAACTCTACGATATGAACGTGATGTTGCCTTCTGCTAGGCGCAGACGGTCGAACCGGCAGACCAGCAGGACTGAACCGGCGCCGGCAGGCACTGGCATGCACCTCACATAGAGGCTCACCCTAGAACACGCCATGAAGGCACCTTCCCTTCAACCCCGACGCCAGATGGCGGTGGGGGGTTAACGCCACGGCCTAGACGCTTTACCCCCCGCAAAGAGACCCTGTACACATTGTACACGAGGCTGGGTGAGCCGCCAGGGCCGGTCTGGACGGGTGCGGAAAATCTCGCCCCTACCGGGAGTCGATCCTCGAACTGTGAAGCCCGTAGCGAGCAGTTACACAGTATGAGCTACCGCGGCCCACGGAACGCACCTAAAGAATGAGCTACCGCGGCCCACGGAACGCACCTAAACAACCCGCACCGCCACCACTATGACCTTCCGAATACTCCTGACCATTGTGCCAGATCGCACGATGTCGCACCTTCATACGCCTGCAGAACGGAACACTGTAAGCGCCGCGTCTGTGCAGCTTCCTTCCAAGAACCACAGATGCCACTACGCTCGACCATAGCGCTTTTGCTAGGATAAGTAGTACACAAACTTTATGGAGCATCAGAAGTCCATTTTCGACAACCAGAGTCGGCCTTTGGTCGACTGGACCGATTTGACGCAGTCGGGCCCCGCACTCATTGGGGATTCGGGCATTAGAAATCTTTAAAAATGATAAAAAAATGGACAATTTCAAATTTTCATCTTAACTCACATTAATATACCAAAACGTTACTCCTTTTTTTCTTGCGCTGCACAGTAAATTTTACGGGCCCGCCACAAGGACCGCAGTAGGGCCCCGCGTTTGCTAAGGCCGGCACTGTTGCCCACGTAATTGCAATATTACAGAAGACTAAACTTATCAGTCCAAAGCGCAGTCCGAATGGCACATGCGCGCGGAAAAGCACGCTAATTTCGCGGGACACAGGCATTCTTGAGAAACTGACAGTTTCTAGGCCGGCCAAGAAATTGCCCGCATTTTATGGAAACCGACGGTTCACGACCGTGCTCACAAGAGGTGACCTCCTTGCCTCCTTCAGGGCCTGACCAATCCAGGCCACGCCCTCATATCCCACCAAACATCTCTTCTTGCAGCACTGCGGCACCTCGGACGGACGGACATCACCAGCCCTACACGTGTGCCTCCCTGTCACCACTGCAGGGCGAATACGAAAGCCGACAAGTGGCGGTTCTCCAGCTTGGAAGTTGGGCGAGCGATAAACAGTCCTCGCCATGCAAATCAACATCTTACAGAATGCCGCGTGGATCCTAACAGCGAGGTGGCGGCGCAAGACTGGCGATATTACTCGGGTGAACAAATCAAGGTGGGTGAGGAATGTGGCACGCAAGGGAGAGAAGAAGAATGCATACAAGGTTTTGGTAGGAAATCTGAATTGCAGAGACAGTTTGGAAGGAACAGATGTAGGTGGGAGGGTAACAGCGAAACGGACTTTACAGAAACACGATGGGTGGGTGTAAACTGGATTAATCTGGCTCAGGATAGGGAAAACCCGCGCGCTGTTGCGAATACGGTTATGAACCCTCGAGTTCCGAAAAATGCGGGGAGTTGCTTGACTAGTTAAGAAATGCTAGCTTCTCAAGAAAGATTCTATTCCGTGTAGACAGTTACATGCGTTCACACTGTGCATGCAAGCAGACCTCACCATCCTACATGCATCCACAAGTCATAAGCTACACATGCCACACTAGTTTCAACAGCTGCCTACAGACGGCTCCACAAAACAGTGTTACACCACTAACTGAGTAGGTCCGCCCTAAATTCATCCTCAGTAACAGGCGGCGAGCAACATAACGCGACTTTATATTGCACAGAACATAATCCGAAAGCTTCTCTCCTGATTCCGAGGTTATGTTCGTCGCCGTAACTCGGCCACCACATCCTCGTCTGCGAACATGAGGCGTGGATCAGTCGCAGAACACACTCAGGTGTGTGTCTGCACCTCTATCAGCGGCTGAACACACTCAGAAGTGTGTGTGCACCTGTATCAGTGGCTGAACACACTCAGAAGTGTGTGCACCTGTATCAGTGGCTGAACACACTCAGAAGTGTGTGTGCACCTGTATCAGTGGCTGAACACAATTACAAGTGTGTGTCCACCTGTATCAGTGGCTGAACACAATCAGAAGTGTGTGTGCACCTGTATAACTGGCTGAACACAAGCAGATGTGTGCGTGCACCTGTATCAGCGGCTGAACACACTCAGAAGTGTGTACACCTGTATCAGTCGCTGAAGACACTCAGAAGTGTGAACACCTGTATCAGTGGCTGAACACACTCAGAAGTCTGTGTGCACCTGTATCAGTGGCTGAACACACTCAGAAGTGTGTGTGCACCTGTATCAGTGGCTGAACACAATCACAAGTGTGTGTGCACCTGTATCAGTGGCTGAACACACTTCTGCTTGTGTTCAGCAACTTATACAGGTGCACACACACTCAGAAGTGTGTGTGCACCTGTATCAGTGGCTGAACACAATCACAAGTGTGTGTGCACCTGTTTCAGTGGCTAAACACACTCAATCAGAAGTGTGTATGCACCTGTATCAGTGGCTGAACATAATCAATCAGAAGTGTGTGTGCACCTGTATCAGTGGCTGAATATAATCAATCAGAAGTGTGTGTGCACCTGTACCAGTGGCTGAACATAATCAATCAGAGGTGTGTGTGCACCTGTATCAGTGGCTGAACATAATCAATCAGAAGTGTATGTGCACCTGTATCAGTGGCTGAACATAATCAATCAGAAGTGTGTGTGCACCTGTTTCAGTGGCTAAACACACTCAATCAGAAGTGTGTGCACCTGTATGAGTGGCTGGACACACTCAATCAGAAGTGTGTGTGCACATGTTTCAGTGGCTAAACACACTCAATCAGAAGTGTGTGTGCACCCGTTTCAGTGGCTGAACACATTTAGAAGTGCGTGTTCACCTTCAGTGGAACTAATTTTTGTGTTGCTTTGGATCCACACCTGCGAAAAAAAAAAGATGTGTATTTACATATACAAAAGGTTGAGTCCGTGTTTTACAATTCAAAAGTGGTGACATACACATGCAGACACATTTCCGGTGTTCTGGTCAATCTGTCTTTGGGGAACACAGCGCTACGAGCAAAAGTGGCGCAAGGAAAGCCAAAAACCTCGCACACAAAACCACTAACTCTATGCGAGCAGTAAGACGCAAGACACACTAAACAGCTTAATGTGCACGCTGACTCGGGCGATCGGGTTCGAGCCCCAGCCCATGTCTCACGCCACCAATCAGCATTATTTTTATGGTACAATAGCCCCTAGTGGACCACTGCTTCTTCACTGTCGAGGCTTCACTACACTCAGACACACCACATTCAGTAGGACTCCTCTAGCCGAGGAATGGGCCCACAGAAGTGAGTTCTACCTGACAACACACAACACTCACTAGAGACAGACATCCATGCCACCGGCCGGACTCGAACCCACAATTCCAGCAAGCGAACGGCCGAAGACCCACACCTTAGACCGCGCGACCACTGGGATCAGCGATCAGCATTAATACCACTGATAAACGCTGCAACTAATCGATATATACACCAAAAACTCTTTGGGAGATACTCATACGTACTCATGGGCACATCACAGCACTACACAGTTTTCACCTGCGACCCCTCGCAGCCTTCGTAATTGTATTATTGCCACGTGGAGTGCGTAAGGCTCTGGTGAGATGGGCGGGGAATGTGGCACGCATGGGGCACGTGAGAAATGCGAACAAAGTATTGGCCGGAAAACTTGAAGGGAAGACAACATTTTGAAGACGGCGCCGCAGATGATAATATTAAAACGGATCTTAAAGAAGTGCGGTGTGAGGGTGCGAATTGGATTGTACTGGCTTGAATTTACTTTATACACAAAAATCCGCGGGCTTACCTATGCTGACATCTCGAGACTTGTGTAGGGGAACGATTACTGCGGCCGACCAACTGATCACCAACCTCCATACAGTACCGAGACTACGACTGAGTGGAGGCGTACCTCCACACCCGCATATGCCTTCATGGAATGCAAAAGCACTTTACTAACAGGGACAAAACACCGTCGGTCGCGACTAAGGATGTCTATTACATACACGAGAAACTTCTGTTGTCAACACGTTTCGGCCGAAAGGGGTCATTGTCAGGTAATACATATTGTCCAGATATAAACACTAAGAAGAATTACTGCACTGTAAGTTGTTTCTTAGTACATCTGCTCAGTACGTATTGCCCAACCATGGCCCATTTCGGTCGAAACATGTTGTCAGCAGAAGTTTCACACACACAGTCGAATCCGGTTATAACGTCGTGAAAGGGACTGAATATTTTGTGTCGTTATGAATGAGTGTCGTTAAAACCGAGGAGTGTAATGTTATGGTTAACAGTGAGGAATAAACTGGTACCACGGAATATCTCACGCTATAGGCGAAGTGTCGTATAAACCGATGTCGTTATAACCGGGTTAGACTTTATACAATAAACATTATGAGTTGTCAACTGCGTTTTTTCTATATACTATTATCACCACCACCACCACCACCACCATCACAACGGTATGACTCAATTCAAGCCTTTACTCCAAACTGTACGCACAATGGGGGAGTAATGTTCATCTGTGTACGTACATCTCCTTAAGCATTTCGCAGATTTCACCGGAAATTTGTGCGACATTCATTTTGGCCCGTGGACACTGATCCTGCGATTAGGAGCTGTATGACGCGCATCAACGAATAAAAATGTGTACATGACGTAAACCTTCGCATTAAGACGCGGTGGTACATACATCTCACTTTGAAAGAACAAAAGCTGTCGGTGCAGTCAGCTTTGTTAACAACGCACTTGTCTGCAGGGCGCGCGGGGATCATGATTAAGTGACACCACAAGCACAGTGTTTTATTGAACGACGCTGTCAGTTGCTAAGATATACAGCGTCACTGATATACAAATGATTATGGGGCAATGGTACTGGAGACTGGAGAGCAACGCATGGCGATGCGCGTCATAACATGTACTTACTGCTTGACACATTTTGCGAGTTCTCCTGTCAGTAACATTCCCCCCGTGCTCCACGGTCAGCTTCACCCTAACCCCTGTAAAGCCCCGTGGTCACTATATGCACCACCAGGTTTAACATTCAGCAATTCTACGTTCTGCCCACCCACAGTATACGTGATCACCTGCACTGCCACACACACTACTTCGCACATGTGTGATTCATTTTTGTGAAGGAAGAAGGAAATTGACTGACCATTTACAGCCCGGTTGTTACTATATGTACCACCAGGTTTAACATTCACAAATTCTACCTTCTGCCCACACAGTGTGTTTATGTGTTTTGTGTGGATCTCAGAACAAACAGCGATTATTTCCCTATACAGCATTAGCTGACTGGTTTTTATAACCGAGACGGAGTGTTTACTGCGCGGTACGGACTGTATATTTCCCCACACAGCATTAACTGACTGGTTTTTATAACCGCGACGGAGTGTGTTTACTGCGCGGTACGGACTGTATATTTCCCTACACAGCATTAACTGGCTGTTTGTATAATGCCCCATACATACGGGGAGCAGCTCCCCTCAGCAGTTCACTCGGGCCCACATTACCGACACTGGGACAGTGACAAAACAGTTTGCATCCATAAACCGGTGACACGTGTCAGTGTTCGGTGGGGCAGCCAGCCCACATATAGCTGCTGCTGTTACAACTCTGGTTACAGAAATGGAGGATCAGCATTAACACTGAAAATTACGACGTTACTTAACGCTGTTATAAAAGGTACCTGATGACTGTCCTAGGCTATAGGCCGAAACATGTAGTACGTTTTTGACAAATAATTTTTTCAACGCTTAAGATGTGATGGACAGTCTTTCTCTTCCCTTATCTGCAGTGCTACTTTCATTTCCCAACAGAGTACGTGCCTACCGTCGCAACATTTAACGGGGGATGTCCAATAAACTAGTTTCCCTTAAGTTACGAATTCCACTCTACGGCCACAATTTTTCAACACAGTCCTCAAGCGCATTGACGCGTTTATTCGTTTGTTACACCTTGGCACATTCCACTATAGTGAGGAAACGGAAATGGTTGTTCGAGAATGGCTGCGATTACAAGACTCGCAAATTCATACCTCGATGGAATTTCTGAACTAGTGTCAAATTGGGACAAATGCAGCAATGTGTTCTGCGATTATGTTGAAAAATAATGACATTTCTGTGGAATGCATGTCACACACTCAACGTTGTAATGACGTCACATCTAATATTTATGATCTAGGAGATCTCCCGTACTGAACACCTGCTCACAGCGGACCAGTGGAACAGCGCGTGTTAGTTACATGACAGTTCTACTGGCTGCCTTCTGCGCAAAGCAGACGCCGGACTGAGACAGCTCTACCCCGAAGTACAGACCGCCTCCGGCACTGACACTGTGACAATCACCAACCCCCGGTCCGTACTGACACACGTCACGCCGTACAGCCTCATATCTACGTCACGTAGTCTTGAGAACAACGACAAAACTGCAAAGAGTAACGCCAATTAAATTCAGGAATTAGAAAATGCAGTTCGATCTGTGATACGACATCAGCACGCAGGTCCTTACTCGCAACGTGGCCACTCTTCGTGGCAAATTCCAGGAACGGCCGCCACACCGCGGTGGCGGTCTTTGCTGTCGGCCATTGTACTGCCGCCTGCGTTCGGAGCACAAGCCTGCAGCAGGACACGGCGTGCGGGTACTCGCGTGTCGAACTTCAGGGAAGCACTCACTAAGTGTGCCGCCATTCTGAAGACGCCCTCACAGGCAAGGTGGGCCTTGTTCCTCACAGCAGGAGTTCATATGGTGCAAAAGGTACACACTGTAACAAGGCGTTCTTTACGTTCAGTTTTTACGGTGCAGGACCGTAACAAAAATACGGCCATCCCAATGCCAATTTTCACAAAACTCACGCTTCGTCTAACGTTCTGAAAAGAAATGAAAATATGTCTAGCGATACCGTTGCTGAACCTACTGGCAGGTCATGGACGGACGTCGTCTCCACACGACGCTCTACTGTACTTCTAAAAGAACGCCTAAAACAAGATGTCGGCCAGTTCCTTGCGTGTGTGGTGCAGACACGCATCTGCACCCCCGGAACTGTAGACGTAACAACGAACACTGCAGCCGTGCAAACTGCCTGGAAGACGGCTAGGAAGGGACCGCGCGCCACAACCTGCGTCGTTAAATTCAATACACGAAAAGTATCCAGACGAAAGATACACGACTGATACACTTAACACGTGAAGATGAACAAAATGCTAAGACAAGAGGCAGGGCTTTGTGCAGGCGCCTCAAAAAGCAGCAGGGAGTCGCCCTGGCCTGGCCCGTTCACATACCGGCCATTAAGTGACGTTTCTTCTTTCTTTATTTCCCGTTACGAGGTCCAGCAGGCTCCAAATACCATCTCCCTGGCCTATTAATCCATAGACACGTGTTGGCACCTTTGTATATTTACGAGGTTTCCCTACAGCAGCGCTCGCTCCGAAAGCGAATGCGGATTATCTTGTTCGGTCCGGCCGCAATACGTCATGTCACTCAGCTTCCTTCGTGCGGAGCTTTGAAGGTGAAATCCATATTCTAGCAGCTGCTGAAACTGCATAATCTGCCGCTTATCTGCACCGTGCAACAGCGTCTTAACTCGCGGTTTGCACACATCCAAGACGTCCGAACACTTCTCTAGTACAGGCACTCCCCAACTTACGCAATAGTTACGCGTCGGAAGGGCCGATGCAAGTCTGAGCCGAGCACACATGTGGCCAGCCATACACGTACGGGCGCGCAGGAGACAGCCACATGAGCACAGGGGCCCTATCAGCATGTGTCCAACAGCCAATGCCTGCTGAGATGGGGGAGATGTTCCTGCCATCTCTACAGCAGCTGCTATGTGTGGTTTCACTCGAACCTCCTCACAAGCATTCTCTACTCATTCCTGTAACACCTCTACGTCATTGGTAGTGTCTGAATACACCCATGTCGTCAGGCGCCCCACAGCCAAATCCAGCGGATTAAGGTCAGGAAATCGCGCAGACCAGCTGACTGGGCCTCCACGTCCAATCCACCGTCCACCGGAAGTCTCAGCCAAGTGTTGCCTGACAATGCAGAGAAAACGAGGCGGTGCCCATTATGCATGGACCACGTGTGTTATCTTTGATGAAGAGGTACATCTCCCAACACCCCTCGTATATCACGACACAAAACCGACGGGCACAGTCAGTCTGTTGCGTAAGACAGCTGGTCCTACGAGGCGATCTACGATGCCCACCCAGGCATTGCCGGAAAGTCGAAGTCGGCGTCTTGACGCGGGCCCTTGTAAACCCCACCCCATCGCACAGAGCATGTTTGCTACAAACTGCGGGGCTACAACACATTTTGCGAGAAGCCACTGGCAAAACATCGCCCTTGCACGTCGGCCAGAAAGACTGTGCTTGCACCCGCTGGATGTGATTGTGAATGGAGAATTCCCCAGACAAGTGGCACGCTGAAACCTCTGCAGCTGCAGTTCTTTGGACACTGGTTCCGGGATCTTCTTCCGCTCTTCTCAGCACGCGAACTTCCTTTATGGGGGTTAGAACTGATCGAGGCCTTTCGTGACCCGACGTCCGCGGAGCAAAGGACCCAAATCGTGATGTTTTGTGGCTAATTAGTGGGCTGGGATTCTGCGGGGAGGCTACGACCGTACAAGAAACGCCGAGCAGAATGACAAGATCCATTACAGAACCAGTTGACGGGTATGAAATCGCACGAGCAGCACAACACCCACTGTCGCTGTTTTCCCTTAGCAGTACGCACACCTACAGAGCTCACAGGTACAGCAGCAGCGTGTCTACCGAATGCGGTCACAACACGTGCGACAGGCACGTAAACAAACACGTACAGGATGCGTAACGACGTCTTCAAGTGTATTACACTGCTATGATCGTATCCACACAATTACAAACACAGGCCATATCTCGGCAGGTACTGGTGTTAGGACACATGCTGACTGGGAATTTTTTGCTCTTTGAAGCGAGTCCTACACACCCTTAAAGTCTTTAGCCTTTTTAAAATCATCCTGCATATACAGTTACACAATGGAGTCCAGCTGACATTCCAACACCAACACACTGGAACTTGATCGGCCATAGCACAACAGCCCTGCTGCATGTTATTATCGCCCAGTAGTACTCTTCCGCCACCTGCGTCTCATTGCGCTTCCACACCCGCAGGGAGAAATTCGGCGCACACTTCAAGAATGCTATTACTCCACTTATTTTACTTTTTTAAATTGCAGAACTTAAAATTCTGCAAGCCTAAGAGTGTCTGTATACACAGTGAGACTGTTCTGGATACCCCTGCCAACCTAACAGAAAACACACACACATACACACACACACACACACACACACACACACACACACACACAAAGCGACAATGCGTACTATAGCCAGTGTGTAGATAGCTCAGTCAGTACCGTGACAATGTTATGGGCTGCAAAATCAACGAATCATGGTGAAGGCAAAATATTTTTTCCTACAAAGTATCCACACTGCTTCTTGGGCGCACCCAGCCTCCTACTCAGTGGGCACTGGGGGACTCTTTTACTGAAGAAAACCGGCCAGGGCATGAGGCTGACCACTCACATCCATCTAGTACTGATGTTAAGCATGAGTGGAGCTGTACTTACACTCTGCCATATGCCTTCACGGCATGCACAAGGACTTCAATTTTACTCTTGCCAATATTTAGGATGGCACATTGATACACATTACTGGTATACTCTTTATCACTAAATATTTTTATGATAACACAGGAATCTATGAGGCACAGACATGATTTCAATTAAAGGGAATGGCACTTACATGCTGCAGTCCTGGGCTCACAATGCTCTCCTCTCAGAACTACAACGTGAAGATGTGGAGGGAACATTCAGATGCATGTGGACACACCATCTATAAAAATTAAAGAATGCAGATGTAAGACCTGTCGAGTGTCACACATCAACAGCACATCACAGTCATGAGCACTGACACTCACCTTGCTCATGGCGGGCATCGTACGGCAGATGGCAATTGCTGCCGACACACAGCACCAGCGTTACCTGTCGATAACCTGCAAGCTTCAGATTCACAACAGACACACCATCTGACAATCTACAGCTGCAGCATCAATAAACCACAATATTCGATGCAGCGCATAACCCTTTGAAAAGTTAACATCATCTTTGCCATGTCCGTCTGTCCATCCATCTGCACAGAACAACTCTGCTCCCTCTGCACAGACTACCATGAAATTTTATACTACAGATTTTTAGTAAAATCTGTCACAAAAATTCCAGTTTGGTTAAAATCAGACAAAAATAAAAGGCACGTACATATGTAAAGTACTTTGGTTACTAATGCTACCCTTGTTACAGTCCCTTGGATGCTACGGTTATGTGAAAGCACCACCAAGTGGTTTGCTCTGCAGGCATTTTCTGTCTTGTTAGTAAATTACGTGACTCTTCATGTATAATATTTGCATGCTAACCTGCACGATTAATAACAGAAACAGTAACTACGGGTGAGCTTAATTGAATTTGTTTGCCATGCAGAACATATGACATGTGATTCTGAAAACAATAGAGCCTGATGATGACCACCTGATTCGAACCATCCTACAGGGAAGTGCAACTAATAAAAGTTGCTAAGACATTGTATGCTAATGTATGATATACAGAATTGCACACTCTAGTGTGAACACTATGTAAAGTTGTAACAGGTTCCAAAATATCACACAAATGCACATTTTAATTTGAAAACCACACAACAAATTACTAAGGTGGAAGTATCAAGTTGGTTTAAGGTCCAACTGACATCTTTCCTTTGGAAATAAAATTGCTTGGTGAAATTATGTTAAAAAATATATTAAACAAACACTATAGCACCACAGTGATATATAATACAACACTGGGTAACGGTACTGTACACTGGTGAAACTGTTGTACTCAACAAGGTAAGTCACACCTGTGCTTAATTCAGCATTATGCAATGTACATGAGTCTTGAGCTCCACGCATTCCCAACTTCAGCATTACGAGCAATATTTGCTACTTTATCCTCCAGCACCCACTGCAGAGGACACTGGGTAGACTGAGTCTGGGTGTAGTGGTAAAGAATAAACCTCTTGTCTCTACCAGCAATGAAACCTGCATCACCCAGCCTACAGTCTGTGCTGCTGTCTTTCCATTTCACCAATGGCTCTTGCCTGCAGATACTGTTTACTGTGCTTTACCGTGCCCGACTTTCTATGACCACTTTATGTTTCTTGTTGTCGCACAGTTCATAATATCCGGCCGCCCTCCACGTGCAATAGAACTTGTGCGGTAGACTGCATTCAGTCCACATTTTTGCCTTGTCCTCTGATGAGAGGGAATTTACATGTTACGCTGTCATTAACAGAGCACTTTATTTTTGACAAGATGATCCTGAAATAAGTGGACCACTCATGTCTCACACAGACCACATCTACATCTTCACCACCTGAACCAGAAAAACAAGTAAAGAACAGAAGAGGGCATGCTACAATTTCACAATGTTGCCAGTATTACCAAGCAAATGCCTGATCGATTTCTACCAACACACATACAAAACCAAAGCTAACATAGGATAGAGACAAACTGCACTACTGCAGTGATACAGACAAACTGCACTATTGCAGTGATACAGACAAACCGCACTACTGCAGTGATACAAACTGCACTACTGCAGTGATACAAACTGCACTACTGCAGTGATACAGACAAACTGCACTACTGCAGTGATACAGACAAACTGCACTACTGCAGTGATACAAACTGCACTACTGCAGTGATACAAATGAGAACTCTGGTAAGAAATCTAAAGGAGGACATTTGTAAGTCACAAAAACTTTTCTCAGGACACCAGGAAATTTTTTAAAAAGGGATGGAAGGGAACCCTAGTCTGTTGGTACATACACAAGAGGTAACAGGGTGTTCACACGTGTCTGACAGGAGTACTGCAGGTTTGCCAACCCAGGTCATTCTTAACGATTTTATTAGAGCATAACAACATCCTATTTCATCATTATTAACATGTTTAGCAAGAGAATAAATAAATGACTACAGTTAAAACATTCATTGCAAAAATAAATTTTCAGTACAATACATCCAGAATGCATAACTCACTGTTACAGGAAACATTCTGCTGGTGATTCCATCTCTCCATTGCACACACAAGTACACTGCTGTGACAACATATACTGTGCATTCTAAGGAATTACCGCATACTGAGAGAACAGCACACATAGGCCAAATTGGTGCGACCAGTGACTCACCAAACAAGTTCAGCCTACCAAACCTAACAATACTTAAGGGATTTCTGTGCAGTAAAAGTTTCCAGTTTTAACAGCTGGTGGAAGTTTATTTCTCTGAAATGTCAGAACGAACCCACTATACTACAAGGTGTAGAAATGCACACGATCATTTGAATTGCTACACAAGTTACTAAAACAAGAAGCTTCAAAACCGTAACAACGGCATTCATAAAGTTGCAGGGGTTTTGCATACAAAACACGCACTGCCCAATCTTAAAGCCTAATTTGCAAAGTGATTTTGTGTGAGTGGTGCTGTCACGACCAGAAACACAAATGCAGCATTGCAGTGATGTGCCACATCACGTAGCAATCTCAAAAATGCGAACGCATTTCGCCACGTTAGCATCTATTGCACACCACCCTGCCATCACTCAAGCAGAAGCGTGTACTGTTACAGCTGTACATTCTGTATTTACCCAAATACAAGAGAACCCTCCTTCACAAACTTCAGTTTTCAGGAAAATAACTATACAAAACAGGTTTATTTTTGAGTGATGGTAAGGCAACAATTTGTGTCTTATATTCAAGTAAATATGTTATGTCAGCTGACTCCATTCTTGTGCCAAGTAAATTTTGCAGTAATTAAACTTCGTTATCATCAGCATAAACTACATCTGTTATCTGTCTGTCCTACATTCTCACCCTTGAATTTCTCTTTCATCCTGTAGACTCACGCCATCAGTTTCACAGCATTTGCTGCAGAAGACATCTGAATTCCTACCTAGCCTCAGAACTGATGACTGGCCACCTCTGCTCCTCCCATGACTGCACTTCGCACAAGACAAGCACATCACGTCTCCAGCTCTGCTCCTTCCAAAACTGTGGCTCTGATATGTCTTCTACCATGTCATCTCCCACCTGCTGAGTCAAACACATTTCAGCCTTCAAGACCATCTCTCTGCATGGCACAGATGACTGGAAGAGGGGCCTCATCAATTCACCAGTGGTAAATAAATTAGGTCATGCTGACAGACATGTGTCTGTGATCAAATCTCAGTCATCCAATCATCAAACAGCCTACTCATTAGGTATAAAACGGCACTGTTCATTCTGGGCTGACAATCTAGTTCACAAAGATTCAGTTCTTCTAGGTGGTGACACAAGGTGTGTAAATCCCCATGCTTTAAAGGACTATACTGCCTTCATCTTCAGGGTCAAGCAGTCAAGTGTGAGAGCGATGACACAGATACTATCTTCCTTCAAAATGTTGGCAGCTACTTGAGCCTGTAGATGGAAGCACTAGAATCCTTTGAAACATTAGGAACTCCACACCCAGTGACCCATCGTCACATCCTAAAAGAAGTGAATTTTAAGAAACTTTGCTGTGAGAACTTCAAAATCTCACACAGTTCAGAGATCATTTACAGATTGGGGTGTGTGTGTGTGTGTGTGTGTGTGTATGTTTGTGTGTGCAGAAGACATCATGTAACTATGCAAGACATACAAGAGTCATCATGTCACCATCTGGATACAGTCACAGCTACAAGTGCTTGTCTTCCCTGCCATTTGAACCCACAGTTTAACATAGCTTGATGGCCACTCAAACCTGACAGAGTATGTTAATTTAAATGTTCAACACAAGTTCCCTTCATTGCTTTCACATCTCTCAGTATACTGCAGAACTATGTCACAGGTTTGGAGTACAGCTCTACAAACATGTCTGTTTCCGTCCACAGTGAGGCTGTAATGTTGAAAAGCCATGCCTTGCTCTGTACTGCAGATTGCAGACACACAGCAAAGCACACAAGATATGCTGATCATCTATCAGACATGCCGAGTGATCGCACCTTTGTGCTGAACACACTGACAAAGCATCACACTAGGACACCAATGTATGAATCGTGCAGCTTGTTTCTGGTAACATTCCAATACGCACGCACAGTCACAATACTCACCAACATTAAGCAGGTCACAAATTAAGTGTTGCTAGCAGCTGCTGGCCGGTTGCCATAATGAGTGCTCTGATATGATTGGCATGTCCCACTTGCTGACAGATCTGAACATAATTATTGTACATATTTTCCCCACCAGGTGGCAACACTCTGCATATCTCCTCTAATGACAATGTCTGCGATAGGTAGGTCAAGATGTCTGTAACACAGAACCAAACACTTAATCCTTCCACCTCTTGAAGCTTCCATGGTGACAAAACTCAATAAATGTATTTGGGCTGACAGCCATGTCAGGTGGATCCAGTACAGTTTCAGAGACCAACTACGATGCCATCACCAGGGTTCCAATACCTGAACCCTGATGATGCCAAGCATCAAAGCATCAACAAATATTTGTAAAACTCCAAAATATAAATTTCATAACATGTTCCATGGTTCTTAACTTGTTGCTCACTGACAGAAGGCAATGAAAGTAGCTTACCATTGGTGACCTGCAGATACAGAGGTTTCAGCAATGTCTTGTCTCCCAGAGCCTGCACCTTCCTGTGTAGCATCAGCAGCAAGCTCCGCCACTCGCTCTCACAGCTGAATCTATCCTGCAACGATACTGTGCAGTTCTACCAGGCACAAGCAACTACATTAAATGTTACTGCAAACTGAGTCACATTACTGCAGCTGCATGCAGCAAAGCCCTTCTTGAGAAGCTAAAATTTCCTCAGCTAGTCAAGAAATTCCTTGCAATTTATGAAACCTGATGTTTCATTACTGTCTTCAGAACACCCTGCCACCTGCCCCTATCCTGAGCCACATTAATCTGCTCCACTTACATCTGTTTAAGAATTATTTTAATATTACCCTCCCATCTACACCTAGTCTTCCAAATGGTCTCTTTTTATCAGGTGTCCACACCAAAACCCCATACGCACTTCTCGCGTCCCCCATACGTGCCATGTGCCCTGCCCACCTCATTATTCTTGAGTTGATCACCGCAACAATGTTTGGTGAACTGTACAAATCATGAAGCTCCTCATTATGCAATTTCCTCCAGTCCCTTGTCACTTCCTCCTTCTTGGCCCCAGATATCTCCCTCAGGACCCTATTCTCAAACAACCTCAGCCTGTGTTCCTCCCACAATGTGACACACCAAGTTCCACACCCATCTAAACAGGCAAAATTATAGTTCTCTATGTTTTAATCTTTACATTATCAGACAGCAATCAAAAAGACAAAAAGATTTCCAACTGTAGCAGAACTCCCTGAATTTAATCTGCTCTTTATTTCTTCATGAATGTAATTTTCATATGTTAATATCAGTCACAAGCACTTGGACTCTGCCATATTTTCAAAGAATTTATTAGCCATATTCATGTTTTTATTTTGTCCTGCATGCTGCTCACAAGACAGAAACAGACACTATTTTTCCTGGTATTTACTTCCAGACCAACCTCCTTACTAGCACCTAACAGAGCACCTGTGTACTTTTTTGTATGTGGGTTGGTCAGGAAACATTCACAATGCATTCTGTACAACCTGCACAGTGTTTCCTTCAAACTTCTGGCTTCAGATAGTCACATAACGTATCACAAGAATGAGTAATACTGACTGTTGTGCCCCTGTCATGGCGATGTTCCACTATTCATCCCTGTGAAATCCAGAAAATCAGTCAGCATCATTTTTCTCACCGTTGGTTACATTTTGACCTTTCTTTCAACCTGTGACAGCAGGTCTGCATCTCATACTGTGGTGTTTGCTCTCCGGGTTATCATACCGGATCCACTGCTTTGTCCCCAGCAATGGTGCATCACAAAAAGCCATCACACTGATTCTGTTAGTGATTCAAAAGGGACTGGCAGATACGCAGGCATTTGCACTTGTGTTGTTCTGTGAGTTGTATTTTCATTTTGTTTGACTTGATATAAAATTGCATTTAAACTTCACTTTACTCAGTTGAACCTCCTCTACCTACAGGTGCAGATGGTGCACAAAACTATAAAACATAATGCACAAATTACAAACCACACATACAGATGACAGACAAGAAATGTAAATTTACATCTACATTGGTTTTGTTACCTTAGTGTACTGTAACAAAGCATGAGGACAGAAATCAAGCAGAATGGCAGTAGCTTCTTGTGCTAGCACACAGAGAACCTGCAGGCTCAGGTTTCCATGGAGCTGTGGGTGTGTCTGCACAAACTGCTGCACCTCAACCAAACACTCTTGGGGCAGTTTCCCAGAACACAGCAGACACTGTAAGTGGCATGTGTAACAGAGTAAGTACACAGATGGTGTGGACACAGCTTACATGGGTCAGAGAACAACGGAATGGAAAAACAAGAATTTAGAAATCATTTATTGAGGGTCTCACAGCATTGGTCGTGAAGAGTCAAGTCTTCTGGGGTGTGATGCTGCAACACATTCCAGAAGACTTGAGTTTTCAACAGAATATTGTTTAATCAGGTTAATGAATGGGATAAAAAGCATGAGTAATCAGGAACACATGATCAGAAATACTCTTTGTTTGGCGGGTTCACAAAACATCAAAATTTCCTATCACCATGCTGGTTCACCACCTACTTTCCCTTTGCCACCTTCACCTATGTAATGCACATCTACCCTTTTTGGACTACATGCTCCTGAAGATAAAGGCACTACATTCCTTCAAATCATCATGAACTACTCACTCAGCAATACAGTGTAGCATCCCAGAGGACTTGTATGAGCTCAGATCAAACAGTGATTACTTCCCTGTACAGCATCAGCTGAATGGTCTTTACAGTGGACAGACCAGGTACTCTGTGAGGCAGAAACTAAACTTTCATATATTAATGGGATGGACTTCAGGCTTCAAAGAGTCACACAATTACGCAGAATCCACACGTACCTGCAGCTTGAACAAGGCATCAGTGGCTGCATTCTCACCAGGCTGCACTGATTCCACATTTTGTGATGCACAGCCCGTACCTTCCTGCAGAGAGATCAGCCTTTTGGAGAGGTCACCAGAATATGGAGGCATTTTGTCCAAGAATGCTGATCGCTTTTCTTCAAAAAGCACCTGTCACATCAGAGGACAAATGATTTATACTCTTCATAAAATGTTATTAAGAGGACAAAAGCAAGGAGGATGAGATGGGCAGGGCAACATATGGGGGATAAGGGAAATGCAGAGCAAGTTGTGGTGCAGAAACCTGAAGAGACCATTTGTAAGACCTAGGTATAGATGGGATGACAATATTAAATGGATCTTAAAGAAATGGGATGGGACAGTGTATACTGGATTCATCTGGCTTGGGATAGGGATGTTATGGGCTGTTGTAAGCACTGTAATGACTGTTTGGGTTCCATCAAATGCAGGGAATTTCTAGACTACCCAAAGAACTACCAGCTTCGCAAGATGGCCTCTGCTGTATGAAGTTAGTTATGGCCAGCCTAACACACTGTCGGTATGTTTCAGCTTTCAGTGCATGCTGCAACTCTGCTCTTGGTTTGGTACTGAGCAGCAATCAGCTCCCTCTAGTGCCAACTTGCACAATACATTATTATGCTTGTACACTTAAATCATCATTGTCTTCATCATTTTTATATGGGGTCTTTCCAATTATATTCCTGACACAAACCATATTCCTAAGATATAAAATATTGCAGCTGTTCTGTGGTTACAGCACACAGCACACGCCATGTTATTTCCTGTCATAAACATTCTGTATTTGTACAGCAGTGCTGTTCCCAGTATGTGCATAACGCCTTGCATGGTTGTTTCCCACAGTACCTGGACACTGTGCTGTCCGGGTACGATGTTCAAACATTTTTTAATGTTTCTGAGACGGTTCCAGTTGCCCCTGCTATTACAGGTATCACTTTTGTTTTCACATTCCACATGCGCTGTATTTCTGTTGTAAGGTCTTTATATTTTGAAATCTCTTTGGCTTCTTTCTTGATTGCACTTCTACCTCCTGAAACTGCAACGTCTACTAACAAACGTGTTCCTTTTTCATTATCACAGACAAAGGTGTCTGGTTTATTGTTACGGACTGTTCTGTCACTTTTCACTTGTTGATATCACAATACGGTTACCTTACTTTCACAACTTCTTTCTACTGATTTTGGTACATGCTCACGCCAGTGTTTGTCTAATTTTACGCCCATTTCCTTGCATATGTTAAAAGTGTGGCTGAGCACTATTCTTACCATCCTGCTTTATATACTGTTCTCTTGCCAACAGTGGGCACGCTGATATAATGTGGCCTACTGGCTCATCATACTGTTGACACAGTCCGCATTTGCTGTTCCTGTTTCCAATATTTTTGTTGCATGGTATTTGGTTTGCAATATACAAGCAGCAACCCACCAACTGAATGCACAGTGTGTGCTATTGTATTCACTATTACTATTACTTCCTCCTACATGTTTCAACCCTGCCGGGTCATCTTCAGGGAGAACGGTCATTTACATATAAAACTGCTTTGGTATAGTTAAATTAAACGCGCAGCTGACTTCACACTCTGAAAACACAATGTAAGCAACTATGAGACTAAATCCCAGCAATTACTGTAACTAAAAGCAACAGTCCAAGGTAAGACAAAGGTCATCACTGAAGACTTTACATACTAGTTGTTAACCAATGCACATTTGCCGAGGGCAGGAGACTGTAACGTCTTCAGTGATGACCTTTGTCTTACCTTGGACTACTGCTTTTAGTTACAATAATTGCTTGGATTTAGTTTCATAGTTGCTTACATTGTGTTTTCAGAGTGTGAAGTCAGCTGCATGTTTAATTTAACTATACCAAAGCAGTTTTATATGTAAATAACCGTTCTCCCTGAAGATGACCCGGCGGGGTTGAAACATGTAGGAGGAAGTAATAGTGAGAGTGACTATAACAGCACACACTGTGCATTCAGTTGGTGGGTTGCTGCTTGTATATGAGCCAATGCACAGGCATGGAGCATATTAACTTCGGTTTGTAATGCCTGCTCCTGTGCTGCTATTAGTTCACCTGCAATGTCTGCTGTCACATCTGCCCTCAACACCCACAAGACGGTATCTTCTGCACTAGTTAGTGGTGAAGGGCCCTGCAGCAGATGCTACGGACACACTGCAGCCATGAGGCTTATTGTGCGACCCTATGATGAAGATGATTATTTTTTTTGTCCTTTTCCTAGTAATGCAGCACTGGTGGAATGAAATGGACGGGGGAGAACCGAAGAATTTGGGGAAAAACCTGTCCCAGTGCCAGCAGCTAACCGCCTGAGCCATGGCACGACCGGATCTTCTGCACTAACAAGCTGTCTACCTTTGGCCCCATATTGTACCTCATACAGAACACACTCTGTTTCGATTATATAAGCTATTTATTTGGTGCCAGTGCATACCTCATGGATAAGTCTTGTTCAAGCCCTTATCAAACCATGATGACCACAGTGTGATGTCACCGATAACCATGGCAGTGACATATGACTTGATCTGGCACTCAGACCATGAGTATTGTACAAAGCTGCCAGCTGCGATCATTCTGCAGCTAACCAGTTGCAGCCTCTGTTTTTGCAGTACTCTCCACATGACCGCCCTGTGCTTGTGGTTATCACAACTGACGTACAATGGCTACACAGCTACATGGCTGAAGGGAGGCCAGAACAGCTCAAGGAAGGTGGATACTAAACCCACGAGACTTCTTTCTGTGGCCTCATCACAGTATGTGCTACAGCAGCCAGTAACTACAGACAGTATCAGCTAGAAGTGTGTTTATCTGATGAATGTACATCTGTCAAAGCGGCAGTTCAAAACCTGCTAGACTGCTTGTTACTGTGAATGCAGTACAATCCTTTGAGGCACTGGGAACCACAGTCTCTCTCTTTCATCGTTCCCATAAGCACAGCATCTAACATCTCCATAACACAGAAAAACTGCATTCACCAGCACATCCATGCCAACTACTGTGCTCATGACATGATAAAAGAGGCACTCTGCACTTACCAGTCAACAACACATAACAAGCCAGAAAATGGTCAACAAGTATCCCCAGTCGATGTAGCATACGAACTCCAACTGTCCACACGTATTTACCATTCCACCTGTTGGAACAACCCAGAAGACTTGCATTTCCATGACTCTTACACCTACACCACCCAGGTATTATACTGCATAAGATTATGACACTCAAATGTTGTTATATCATACAGTCTCTTTTCATCATCATGTCTCACACAGATGAACTGCATCTTGGAACAGATGTCAATTTACCAAACTGCAAGAATGTGAAAGACACTGCTTACTTTCTTGTGTGCATGATTTTCCCATGAAGATCCAGTTTCGTTGCTGGTAGTTTTTGTTTTTGATTCTTGAGATTCAACATTCTGTTGCCTCTTCTTCCTTGGCATGCTTAGGCTGTGCCGCTGAAGGTCACTCAAGTAAGACCTCACAAGAATTTTCAATGCCTCAACAGTTGTCGCGTCATATGACGACAAATTCTCTTCCCTCACATCACTGAAGTACCACGAAAAGTACTGCTCTAGAAACTTCTGCAGTACATTGCTTGCTGCAGAGCCAGCTATGCCAATTCGGGATGGTATGTACTCCAGGAAAACCTGAAAAGCAGAGTGCTTAATGTAACCGTAATATTACCTGCATAATGCCCTTAAATGAACAGAGGGAAGCTGATCACACCAAGCTGACTGGCATTTGTCACCAATGTTTCGGAGAAACTAGCTCCCTCCATCTTCAGGGTCATCAAAGGAGAATAAGCTTCTGGGGGAAATGATTGTATTACATACGTAAAGGGTGGGTTTGGCGATAGCAGGGCTGTGGAGTTGGTACACAAAAGCTCCAACTCCAACTCCTTGATTTTTAAAACTTCCCATTCTGACTCCTCGATTTTTAGAACTCCAACTCCGACTCCTTCATAAAAGCTCAATATGCATTAATAACGGTAAACCTATAAGACATTTCATCACCACCACGTGAATCAACAGGCTACTTTTTAGACTTATAACCTATATTTAAGTATAAGTCTAATGGTTACTGTAGCTATCAGGGCTCTGGAGTTTGCGTAGCTAGTTAAGATTTTAGACTGAGGTTGGAGTCGGAGTTGGTACATTTTTGCCGACTCAGACTCCGACTCCACCTAAAATTTCTTCCAACTCCGACTCCAAAGCCCTGGGTGATAGTCATAGCAAGCCAAGAGGAGGGGAAGAGTTGTGGGGTGGGCACAGCAATGTACAGAGCCTGTGGTAGGCCAGGAAATGGAATAAAGCAGTGGAAGGAAGAAGCAAATGACAAGATGCAAGAGGAAGGGCAACTAATTAATGACAAACTGAAGAGGCTGGGGAGGGAGAGACAAGTCAAGAAGGTGCAGTGGAAAGCCTGGAGCTCTTCCACAACACTGGTAACAGATCACCAGACAACATGCCATCACACCCAGAATGCTGTGCAAATCACAGGGAGGTGAAGTTACATCTGATCACCCACATTATGCATCTGTGAAACTGTCCAACAGATTTAGACTAAAATTTGTGACTGGATGGTCTACAGCGATGCTGTCACATGAATTTAATTTGGGTCATCATTATTCCATGCCCCTGCTTTTTACACAAAGTTCATTTTCCAAAAAATGGCTGACTATATAAATAAAGCTGATGCAAAATGTGAAATGTGACTCTCTTAATCATGCACAGCTTTTTAATTCACATAATGTGTACCCTAGAAACATTTCCAATTTTTTCACAAAGTGGAAGTCCCAAGTCTCTGTTTTTTGACATGTTTATAACTATCATTCTGAAAATTTTAATGTGTTCCAGCGTAGCCAAATTTCATCATTCCAAACATAATTGTGTCATCCCACGATTTCCTTGTATTGAAATTTCAACATACAGGCTAGCCAACATAACAACAGTAGTTTATCAAAACAGTTAAGTTACTATAAATTATACAAAGTATAATGGTAGAGACAGTCTTCACAACTTGTAAATTGTATTAACAATTTATTGTATATTAGGCAACATGTTTCGGTCCTGTAAGGCCCATCATCAGGCCAGTGTACAAGGATGGGTAGATAAAGCCTTGGAGATCTCCAAGGCGGTTGTTATGTACTAGTCTTATGCTAATACCTGATATGGTGTAATATATTAAGTATTGTACATTGGTGAAAAAACTTGGACTATATTTATAGTACAATGGTTGACTTGTTGTCGGGTAGATACATTGAAGACTGGAAATATGGTATAGTATTAGGCTCAAATATTTATTGGGTTTGTGCTAGGTATTCGGTGTAGGAGTGTAGTTTTGTCCAGTTAATGGTTTAAGTGTGGATTCTTTGGGTTATTTGAAGGTATAGTTATGTTTACACTGAACGTTGGGGTCCCTTGTAGTAATTGGTCATTATTTTATTCTTGGTATTGTTATGTATGGCGTTCTTTGTTCTGGTGGCTGTGGAATTATGATATAAATGGAGGAGGGCCCCGTACACGTGTGTTGTGTTTTTATATACCACGTGGCGGACAGTTGGTGTTTTGTATCTCACTGATGTGGTGTTATATTAGGCTAATTCGTTGGGTTGTTGTCCGTTTTTTGTTCTTGTTGTATCGTTGGTCTATGGATGTCTGTAACAATAAAAAGTGTTGTAAATGGCATACTTTTTTATAAGATATTAATGGTTGGTAATGGATGTTACTTACTGTGTTGTAGGCATTGTGACGGTGACTGTGCTGCGTGGAGCATGTGGTGTGACTGCGTTTTTGTGGATGTGATGTCATGTATGCGTGGTGGTGTGCTCTGGTGAACTGGAGTTTAGTTGTGGGGTCGGCGATTTGGGTTATGTGGAGCCATCTATGTGGGGTTGTGGTGTAGTACGGTTTCGAATATTTTAATTTTGCCTACGGTGTTTTTGTTGTTGATTTGTTTTCCTTCTTTTGTTGCTTTGTAAATGTGGTATTTCTCTATTGTGTTCATGTGGGTGCCTTTGTTTGTGATGTATAAAATGTCCATTATGTCTTCTATTGGGCCGAAACTGTGATGGTTCTCGAGGACGTGTTGTGCGAATTTTGATTGGTGGTAGTTGTGTTTGAATGAGGGGAGGTGTTCTTTGTATCTGGTAGCAAACTGTCTGCCAGGTTGTCCTATATATTGCATGTTACAGTCTGGGCAAGTTAGTTTGTATATACCCCTTAGATGGAATTTTGAGGATGTGGTTGGCTGTGGGGGTTTGGAGAAGTGTTTGGATATGGAGTTATTGGTTTTGAAAGCTAAGCCTAGTTTAAGTTTTTTGAAGATGTTGGTGATGCGGTAGACTTCTTTCCCTGTGTAAGTGAAGGTGACCCATTTTCTTTTTTCTTTTTGGGGTTTTTGATTGTTTGCATTTTTTTACTACAGTTTTTTAGACGGTTTTGTCAATTACTTGTTTGGGGAAGGCTTTATCTACCCAGTCTTGTACACTGGCCTGATGATGGTCCTTACAGGACCGAAACATGTTGCCTAATATACAATAAATTGTTAATACAATTTACAAGTTGTGAAGACTGTCTTTACCGTTATGCTTCATATAAACATCTCACATCAGTACGCACAACATGAAGATACTATAAATTACCTGCAATATCTCCTGCAGTGTTGCAGACATTGACACTGTAACCAAGTCTGCCAATACATCCGCTAGTGCACCTGGTTTTGAGTCCATGAGAAGAGATGATAGCTCAGAGAAGCTACGTATACTCTGCCTGGAATGTGAAGGCAATGTGTTGCGTGGGGTGGAGGAAGCTGAGGACTTCTGAGATGCACATGAAGATGGGCCTGTATGAGCAACAGATGGACACTGCTCTTCCAGTAACAGGCTTGGATTATTTGACAAGATGTTGGTAAGACTGGTGGGCGACAGTGAGTCAAGAACTGCGACAGCTTGCTCTGGAGAACCACGCTGAATACATAACAACACTAGTGCCAGGGCATCCGCAGCAGCCGGAACTGCCCTGTGCACAGACAGATTACTTAGTTCGATGCTGTACCATAAGTAACTTCATGTTCTATCCATAAACCACAAAGTTATGGAGAAAAATGGTTAAAAGAAAACATTCTCCATTTCAATTTTTATATACTTCACTTGTACTCATCAGATGATCCCGGGAATGCCTGCAACATGCTATCCATAATCTTTGTCTTCCAGTTTCCTATCTGAGCACATAAAAACTAAAGACTACAAAATGGTCCACACTATACAGGCTGTCAGTGTCTACATACAAGACTACAATATTGTCCACCCCATACCACCTGTTAGTGCCCACATATAAGACTACAATATTGTCCAAACCATACCACCTGTTAGTGCCAACGTATACGAATACAATATTGTCCACACCATACCACCTGTTAGTGCCAACATATATGAATACAATAATGTCCACACCATACCATCTGTTAGTGCCCACACATAAGACTACAGTATTGTCCACACCATAACACCTGTTAGCGCCAACATATACGAATACAATATTGTCCACACCATACCACCTGTTAGTGCCCACATATAACACTACAATATTGTCCACATGGTACCACCTGTTAGTGCCCACATATAAGATGACAATATTGTCCACACCACAGCGGCTGTTAGTGCCCGTGTGCATCACAGCAACATGGCCCACACCATACCTGGTACTAAGCTGCTTCTTCATAATAGCAAGCACTCTATCTGTGGCATACTCTCGAAGCAAACTGGAACACAGAACAAGTGTAGACACTTGTGCAGGGTTGTACTCCTCAAAGAGATCAAGCACAGTGTTAGCAAAGCTGGGCAGAGCTGGACTGAACATGTCACCTGGTGCTTGGTTCAGATGCAGCAAGCACTTGTGTAGGTATGACATAAGTCCCTGCAAATAAAACAAACACTGTTTGTTGCTATATCTAACAACAGCCCCCTCCCCCACCTTCTGTCTGTAAAAATGCCTAAGGGTACAAGTGCAACAAATAACAGGACACACACATCTTGTAATGTTAACAACCTTAATGAAATAAGTAACAGAAAGGTTTCCAATAACTTACAATTGCAACACATACCCCAGCTGTTGCAAAATCACATTTGCTCTATGCTCCATTTGATTTGGGACACACAAGAAGCAAAACCAAAAATCAATACTTATGTAAGGTTGTGGGTAGCTCAAAAAATGAAACACAAACTTACTCTCCAACAGTGACATGGTACCACCTGCTCATCCAAAACAGTAATTTAGAAATCAGGTCAAAGACAGAACTTCAAAAGATGTTTTCAGCTTGAAGAACCGCACCAGAGTGCTTGTCACAAGTCATGCCAGTAGGGTTGAGGGACAGGCGCAAGAGCAGCAACAGGGAAGGGGAGTAAGTTGCATCTGCAGCCAAGAGGTTGTCATGGCATGTAACTTACACATTTTCAATTGGCTGGCAGCCACCATCACACACCTGATGCTTCCTTTTAACTGCTAATTCAGACGGGACCTCTATCATCTTTACTCTGTTCACTACTCCCATCGGTGTTAAACCTGCCATATTGTAGTATGCAGAAGCCAAGTTCCAGTCTGCCTCACTGTCACACCTGCAACACATTACTTAAGATGAGAGGGGCAGCCTGCTGCAAGATCTTCTGCGATGTGAGACCACACAGTCTGGTAGGAGTGTGCCAACATTTGACAGGAACTTCCTGCCTCCATCAGCAGGGTACATGAATAGGCTGCATGTTGATATACAAACAGCCTAGCCAATATGAGGGGTGGGTTGGGGGGGGGACAGGATGGCACAGAAGCAAACAGCTGGGGAAAGTGAAGGGACAAATACAATGCAATGGAAAATAAGAACACAAAAACATATGAAAAATAAAAATAGAATAAGAGTACAAAAGGAGGGTGGAAAGCAAGAAGAATAAATGAAAGGGAAATACGAGTTTGGTGCAGCAACAGAACAGGGCAGCAAGGAGAGCTGGTATGAAAAAACATGGAGAAGAAATAAAATAAGGCCACTAAAATAAAAAAACTGAAATACAGATACAGTTGAATCCAGTCATAATAACATTGCTTTGTGCAACACCTTCTCTATACCGTCAGATGTTCGGTGGTACCAATTAGTTCCTCACTGTTAACTGTAACATTACACTTCTCTGTTAGAACAACACTCATTTATGAGACACAATATTTTGTCCCTTTCATGATATTGTAACACAGTTCGACTGTACATGAAAATAAAGGGGGGGGGGGTGAGAGAAGGAAAAGTGAGAATGCCTTAAGAAGGGCTGAAAAAGGCAGTAATGGGCAGTATATCCTGCTCATAGTGTGGTGGTTATGAGTAGCCGCACCCACCATCCCCCCCCCAAAAAAAAGAGTTGTCCCTGTCCACACCATGAAGGCCTCAGCACTAGATTGAAGGTAAGCTGTCAGCTTAATGATCCAGCAGGTTTGACCACTGGTACCCACTGAACAGAAGGCAGGGTGGGTCCCTCAGCCTGTTTGGACTTCAGGAGAAAAACTGCCCTTGCCAGGAATTTAAACCTGGCTCATTCAGCCCACAGACCTTCATAAAATGTCATCATGGCTTTGCATCCCAAAAAACACAACCACCATGCTGTGTTCTGACTGGAACACTACAAAATGGACAAAGTTCAAAAACCAGAGGTACAAAGTGTAACACATCGTTGTCAGATGTTTTAGAATTTAACTTCAAACCGTAAGGTAACCTGCAGCAGGGTGATGTGACTTATCAGAGAATGTGTGAAAATATGACTCATCACAGGGTGAAAAAGAAAGCAAGGAAAATATACTGTACTAAAAAGCACTGTTCACAAATGCAGTTTACATAAAACTTACAAATGCTCAACATCATTATGGGCAAAATCTTTCATACCAAATTTCACCCAAATAAGACTATAAGTGTGGACAGACATTCATTTACACCCCAAAGTAAAGTATGGCTAGCAATGTGCTGATTTTCACAAAACTCACAATTACGAGAATTTTTTAAGAACATCTCCTGCACCAAATTTTACCCAAAACAGATAAAAATATACAAGATAAATGCAAAATTTCGCTTATGCACTTAATTAAAGTATGGCCTTAACTGTACCACTTTCACAAAACTCACAACTGCTTGGGGGCATTATGTGGCATTCTCTGATACTGAATTTTCCTGAGATCAGTCAAGAAATATCAAACATATGCATAGAAACTCATTTATGCCCCCAAAGTAAGGCATATGATTGTTACTCAGCCAATTTTCAAAAAATTAATGCCTGCTCGCATGTGTGCATAAAGAATTCTAAAATTAAATTTTAAAAAGATATGACAAACAATTTAATTACTGACACTACATCAAAAACACAGAGGGCCTCCATATCAGGCACTCCTTTTTCACTCAGTAAAAAATGTCTAATCAAAATCTCACTTTAAAGCTTCCATAGTTCACAGTATAATCTCATGAACTACCAAACTAAATAAGGGAAAGCCCTTCTTGAGCAGTTAATAATATGCACTCAACTGGCTAAGATATTCCCTAACCTCATTACTGTGTTCACAAAAGCCCACCACTGGCAGTTCACTAAAGGCAACAAAGCGCACCCTATCCTAACTCACATGACGTAGTAGTCTGCCAACAACGCACAAGAATCTCGGTACAGCTCCTCCAGTGTATTTGTGAATTTGTCATCATATGACCTCGGCAAGGCTTCTGATGATCCTGGCATCCAGGTGGCTGTGGTTAGGGCTGTGCGCAGGATGATGTGTCCTTCGCACAGAAGATGGCGGTATGTTGTGGGGCTTGACCACTGGTGTGCTGAGGCAACGCACAGGATGTCACTGTACAGAGCAGGAGGAGATGGCAAACTGAGCGAGTACAAGGTCCAACCTCCGCCACAGTGTGAGCTGTTCAACGAGAACATTTGAGATGTCTAAAATACGAACCAAAATGTTATCAATAAACAACACTCCTGTTTCCTACCAAATCAATTGCATTACAGCACAAATGGACCAACTAAGTAATTGCAATATGCTACACAATATTAGACAACATCTCCTCTGAAACATTACAAATCAGTCACATCTAACTAACTAACTAACTAACTAACTAGCTGACTGACTACCTAACTAACTAGCTAACTACCTAACTAGCTAGCTAGCTAGCCGACTACCTAACGAACCAACTAAGTAGCTAGCTAGCTGATTAACTAACTGACTGACTGACTGACTGACCAATCAACAAACTAACTCCTTGGACTTGAGTCCTTGAGAAGCTAATAGTTTCTGGGATAGTCAAGAAATCTGCAGCTTTAATGGAAAACAAAGGTTCATTCCCGTGTTCACAACAGCCCTCCACTTGGCCCCATCCTGAACCCACATTAATCCAGTCCTTGCCTGCTTTCCCTATTTATTTAAGATGCATTTTAAATTATCCTCCCATTTAGACCTAGGTTTCCAAAATGGTCTTTTTCATTCAGGTTCCTTCACCAAAACCCTGCATGCAGTTCACTTCTCTCCCTTATGTGTGACATGCCCTGCCCACCTCATCTTCCCACATTTGATATTCCAAAGGAATCTGCTGCCTCTTGTGCGCCTTAACTGGTTATTACATGCGACATTACAAGAGGCATTACAAACATCAGCGTGCTTCATTAAGTATGCAAAAACAGTTATGCAAAAGTGGCAATGTTTCCATTAAAGAAACAAACTGACTGTTCTGCTGAGTAACTGTTGGCTGCAGCACAAAGTCTCTGTAACCCAGTGCTTCAGTCTTCCCATCAGTACCATTCCACCAATTTTCCATCCTCATGCATTCATCCACTACCAACGTTACATCATCTCAGCAAGTGACAACACTGTTGCATAAAACACTTCTTTGTCTCAAAGAACCACATGTGCACATGTAAATTTCAGTCTCTGTGTTACTCTCTGTACAGGGTAATTCATAAGTCCTTCCGGAACTTCTGAACTCGGCAGCACAACAACCAAGACAGACACAGCAGAAAGGAGCATATCAATAGGTAGAGAATCTCTCCAAGTTTTTTTCGGTAATACACACCGTGGCGTACTTGCAGGTTTCACCACTAGGGGGCAGTCATGACGAAACATGGCGTGGACAGGGGACAAGAAGGCATCGTGTGTCTTGCAATTTGCCAAAACTGAGTCAATTGTGACAGTGCAATGGGGGTTTCAGACCATGAACCACACAGAACCAAAGAAACCTGGAGTGTCTCTCCCTCTGTTGACATGCTCCCCCCGTCGTGACCATCCCGTCTACTGTACCGCAGAGGTCGGATATCCTGGAGGGACTTATGAATCACCCTGTATTCCTTAGGCAGAAAATGTCACAAGATTCTGCTTTTAGGTTTTTATTTAACAGTGCAGTCAGTTACTGAGGTTATATAGCACTGGTGACACATGAATAAATCAGGATGGAGCTTTGGCGGAATGAGACTAACAGGACAAAACGGCAGTACTAGGAGAGGCCAGCAATAACTACTTGAGCTATGATCAGGCCCAGATTCTGTCATAAGCTTGAAATGAAGACAGTATTTTGATTCACAACTACAGACACTGAAATTACAACTCTTCACAGTCACAATTCACCTTCTCAACAGACATAACTGTGTTTGTTCCAGTTTAATGACAACACCTACTCTTGGCTAGATGAACTGGATCCTTCAGAACAGGCGAGTAATACCAGATGGGCGTCAGAAATAAGCAAACGTTCGACTCCAAGGAATGGACATAAGCCAACCAAACACACTGGATCATCCACAGGAGGGCATGCCTATGGAAAGACACAGAGTCTGTACACTTACTCTCAGAAATACGCATGGTCTCTGTATTCACACTCACAAACGCCTCTGGCGTTCATCATAAAGGCAAGAACTTTTGCGTACAAGCTTCATACTTTATTCTGTTTACACAATATTACTATTGTAATGAACACAAGGAAGACAGGATTGACAAGCATGCAGCATGCATGGAAGAGATAACAGAACTAGAAATAAAACTGGGTTGGAACAAACTGGAGTGGAAGACGCCAACTGTGAAATCAACGTTACCATTTCTTTACACACTTCTCAAAAATGCAAGACACAGAATTTCATTTATCAACTGACATGAAGACTATTGTACATGGTAGTCCTGAAATAGAAACGCGGTACTGAACAAACACTGTAAGGTAAAAAAGCAGGCACAAGAAGAGAGTGCTTCAAGGTGCAGCTAGACGCAGACTAAGTAGTCTAGCAGGCAACAGAGACACATGAAAACAGTACCAACATTTTCGTGAACCTGCTTCCTGCATCTTGTGGGTAGAAGTAACTTCGCCCCGAAGACAGACAAAGTTATGCTTCTACTGACCAAAGTGGTACGTATCAGCCAGACTAGGGTCTCAGAATATCTGAACTAAATATATTTTCCCTAGGCTTTCTGGCTTTCTCATTTAAGCACATGTATTTAAACAAGACACAGTAACAGAGTACCCTGTTTGTTTATGAGTGTAATTCATTCCTCATGAACTACCTGGAAGACATAAATTTGTAAAACAACTTACTTCCTGTTACTTCCTGTGTCAGCAGTTCTCCATACTTGCAGAAATTTAAAATTTCTCCCCAAGAATACAAACTTCGCCTTAGCAGAAAACAGTACCTCTGTTATTGGTTGGGCGGGTGGGGAGGGACACTAATGACAATTAATATATTTAATAGCAGTCCTAGTCATGTTCATGCTCCTGTACAAACGATCCTGGGGTAGCAAAACTTTCTGTGCATTCATGAAGACTTGGAACTGATGACAGATGAAAGAGGCACCAGGAAGAACAATTCGTATGTGACAGAACGCAGCTTCTACAAACAAAAATTAATTAATTAAAAAAAAAGAGGGGGGGATTAATTTGTGCATTTTGCATAAGTGCAATTTCGTGAACAGCTTGCTCACATATTGACAGATTGCTGCATGGGTTTAGAAACAATAAAAGAGGATCACTTTCAACTGCTGTCCCACTGAAAACATCAGCTTTGGAACAGACTAGAGGTGAAACAGGCTAAGCAACTGAAATTAGCATGGCGCACACAAAACTGTACAGATTGCTTACATTGGTCATATTGTTCACAAGATCCAGGGTTGACGCAAACTGATAGCTGGTCCTTAGGGTGTAAGTTTCTAGGCCACTTTCTGTAAGGGCATGTAGGACATAACCTTCCATTGCAACGGCTGTCACCGGCGCAGTAAATGGATACACGGTCACACAAGATGCCTGCTGTAACCAGGAGGGCTCTTGCGTATTGTGCATGCTGAAGTAATACAAGTAGCCCTCCTGCTGTGTCACAACCAGACAGACCACGCTCACCATGTCTGCATGATGCTTGGAGTGCAACGGGTTCACAACAGGTCCTACTCAGAAACAACAGGAAAAGTGAAGCAATAACTACATGTCTCATATTCAGACACTCAGCCTTCTCCCCACACAGTGTACTTCTGTGCTCCATATAGTTCTGAAAATAAACAGTTATTACTGCGCTACACAGCATCAAGCAACTAGTCTTAATAATGCAAATGGATCATATTTATTGTGAAGCAAACACTGAACTTCCATACAGCATGTCGATTTTAAGATGTCACTACACAACAGACGTCACGGAGTGTTTACTGTGTAGAAAGCCTGCACTGGCCAGGAATTTAGAGTCAGTTCAACTTACATCATTTTAAGAGTATATTTGCACTTATTAATCACACAATCACAACCAACACTTAGCTTTCTAAAGTGTATACAGGCTACTGGTTTCAGTTCAAAGAGCCATCACCAGGCCACCCACAAACCACAAAATTAAAAACTTCACATGTTTTCTAATTTTGTGGTTTATGGGTTGCCTGATAATGGTTCTTTGAACCAAAAGCAGTAGCCTGTATACGCTTTAAAAAGCAGAGTGTTGGTTGCGATCGTGTGATTAGTAAGTGCGAATATACTCATATATCTGCACACCAACTGGGATGTTCAGTATGCAAATTACTTCATTTTACAGAAGAGTACTGCAGTGCTCAAAATTCCTGCTGAAGGCATGCTTGTTACATGATACAGCTGCCATGCTCAAAGACACAATAAAATGGCCATCCTGTATATTAGTGAGATGAACTTCAGCCTGCAATGTCAACATTTCACAAGCCTCTTGAAGCCTGACACTCATACCCATCAGTTTCCACACACATCTCTCAAACACCCATTTTAATATTACTCTCAACCTCTGATCGTCGAGCCCTCTTAATGGGTCTTGTCCCTTTAAGTACTCCATCCACAATTATATAGCATTTCTACTTTGCTCTGCTTCACACACACACACACACACACACACACACACACACACACAAAAGTTAAGCCTATACATATTATTTTGTAACTGTCTTGAAACTGACATTCCCTTTGCTAGAATATTATTCTACATACATTCCACATGAAGTGATTCATTTCCACCATCAATCCACGTTTCATACCCTGCCTTCTTTAGTGATTTTGACACATCACTGAACACAAAGCAAGATTCATTTAACAAGCACAACTGGCTGACGAAGAGCCTGTTCTTGCTGCAACTATTCCATAAATACATATTTCACCCCAACATCTTGCTTTTTAATCCTTTTCTGGTACAGCTGTCCATGCACAGAGACCTGTGCCTTGTGTTATAAGTTACACAGATATGCAGAGTTCTTAAACAATTTTTTTTTGCGTGAAAAATTTTAAATAGCATCCACCATGCTTACAATATTTAGCTTTACTGAACTGACAGCAACTTACATTTTAGCCAGTTTTTGATGTAGTAGCCATGCTGTTCACATGTTCAATAATTAATGGCTCTACAGAATAAAAAATGTACATACATAAGGAATGCAGAAGTGAAAATAAAATGCATAAAAATTCAGGACAGATTATTTAAAATTACTGAAATTAAAGCAAAACAGTTACAAATCAGAACACACATAATTAAAACTATGCATCTTTGTTTTGCTTAAACATGCACCAGACAGCAGCTCAATGTGGTGTCATATCCTGCCACAGCATCCATGGATTAATGAAAAGTCACTTAGCTGCATCTTTGAACCATGGTGGAAATAAACATGGAGGTTAACCTCCACAAACTAAGGCTGCTATTTCACCACTGTATATAGGGCAAAATTGCAAAAATTGGAAATAGTTTAAGATTTTGATGCAAAAATGTATTGAATGGGTAAAAAATTTGTTGCCTTGTAGAATTTTCATGCTTCTTATGCAGGAAGTCCTTTCAAGCAGTAACTGTACTAAATGGCCAATGCATATCTTAATCAAATTGGCAACTTTTGGTACTAAATTATTCTCACTTCTTATGTGGGAAGCAGGGACAGCTTACATGGGCTGCAATGTACAAATCCCATGCAAGTCATCCTCCTTAACCTAATGCTAAAAGATGTAGCACACAAACAACACTTAATTATGCTCCACATTACTGAACTTTCTCCTGTCATTTATTATGCCCGCTTTCTAACATCAACATGTTTTTCTCAGCACTCTTGTTATAAAGGCATCAGCGGGTAAATGACGGGGATTACTGTCTTACAGTCCAAAAATATGGTAATGATGGGGGGGAAGAGAAAGTATTTAAGAGAAATAAACTGCACCTGTTCGGTCACAAGGCTGTTTGCTGTCTGTCTTGACATACAATGGCTTCAAAATCTGGCAGCGGAATTCATCATGCCCTGATGAGCGCACCTGTCGGCTGCTACTGTGTTCTTGTGGTGTGGACATATGCAATTGCAATAAGTGAAAAACTCCACATTCTGCTGCCCAAGACTGCAAGAAAAGAAAATAAAACCGAGGCTTTTGCAGTGATATACTGTTGAAGCTGGTTCTGGTGCTAGTCTTCACCTCACTTACAGGTGGTTCTCACTTACTAGTGCCTGAACGAAGTTGTTTCACTTTAACGCTGATAAAAAAATAGTCACCACACACCTGTTTGACTCAGTGGATGAATTTCTGACCTTTAAAAGTGATTCATAATGCTGTATATGAAACCTTCACAATACTTTTAATTGTACAAATTATGGATCTCTGTGTGAGTTGGAATACATGTGCATGCATCCATGCCTGTGTGGGGGTCTGTGTGTGTGTGTGTGTGTGTGTGTGTGTGAGTGAGTGCGCGTGCACGCGCAATAGCAAGAACTGTGCAATAACGTGCAGTGTGCTTTCAGTTTCCCATTCTACAAAAACTGGTTTGGACAGAAACTGGTAATAATTAATAAACACTCACAGTGGCAGCTGGTGAAGCACAGTGGACTACAGCCGTCACAGTCTGTGTGGCTACTTGGAATGGTGTGCGTCGCTGCTCTGCTCCAGATGAACTGTTTACAATGCTAGGAAGATCCACTCGCAGAGGGAACAAATTTTCATGCAATTTGGAGTCTGCATTCACTTCTTCTCTAACAATCTCATCCCAGTCAATGTGTGAATCTGTGCTGGTATTTTTAACAGCTAAATGATACAAATGTGACATTATTTTTTTCATTATGATCAAACAGAACAACAAACACCACAGCTCTTAACTGTTGAATTTTAACCACAAGCCATTTTCATACTTTGGAAACTGGCAACATAATGAAGATTATAATTTTTTAAATGTGTTGTTTAACGATGCTGTAAACTGCAGGGACTATACAACACAGGGAACAGACAAACAACTGAGTAGGAAGCACCGAAAGAATGACACTGACTCGGGAAAACCAAAGTACATGGACAGAAACCTGTCCCAGTGCCACTTTGCTAACAAAAAACCTCACATGGTCTCACCAGAGATCAAACCCAGGCTTCCATGGTGATATGCCAGAAACTAACTGCCTGAGCTATGGCACAGTCCCTGATGATGACAACATAATATTCCAAAACCAAGAACAAAATGTAACTCTCACCATCCCTGTGCTGCTGCTCTTCACTCTCTTGCTGTTGGTCTCCTCCCTGTGCGCGTGGTCCAAGCCTGAACACGTGCACAAACTCCTCAGCCATGCACATGATGATATCCTCAGCCAGAGACACACTTGATGGACACAAGCTTAGCTCCACACACACACCAGATTCTTCAAAGTCTATGAAACGTAAGCGTGAGATGTCATGCGTGCAGATGTGAAAGCTGTACAGCATTAACATCTTCTGGGATGCCACCAACAGGTTACCTGTTACCTGCACCAAACCAACAAAGTTAACATACAAGATTATTGTCTTCTGGCATGTAAAACTGTGTAGTTTGGTAGCTTTGGTAGCTCAGTTGCAAACATTTCATAAGAAACCACTGCCTCAAATTTCAGGGTAGACACAAAGGGGTAATTTCCTCTAAAATGTTCATTAACTACCACCTTGATAGATCAACTTTACATACGAGACAAGTATGCCAAGTTACTTAAAATACTGTGGTGGGGGAAGGAACAGACTATTGTGGTGGGTTGGAAATAATCAGCGCTTTGTCTGCCATGTTTCATGTGGTTGTACTGTGCATGTAATGCTTTTTGGAGTCAATCTTTATCCTGCCCTGGCTGGTATACGCAAATCCAAAAAATTAATTCAGACTGGCTATTCACAGTGAAAGCCTTGCTGTAATGACACATTATACAGACAGTTCAAGTCTTGTGGGGCAAGGCGCTGTGTCAGCAAGGGAGTGGCTCCCTAAGTTTCAAAGGATCACAGGGCCTTCATATTCAGGGTCAAGCAGTTCAGGAAGAATCCCTTTTGGACTGCTGGAGCCTAAACATGATGGCGGCGGCGGTGGCACCACCACCATGACCACCACCACCACCACCACCACCACTACCACAGTAGCAATCATTCCCACAACAACAAATGTAACTACTGCACCATTTTTATGGACAGGATAATTTCTGCTTAAGTTCCTAAGCTAATGTATCGAACATGTCCTATATGATATCTACATGTACTGAAGGTGTCTCCACAGTCCTTAACATAAACTCTTCTTTAGTATTCACCTTAATATGGCATTGATCAACTATGTGGTTGCTGGTCTATGTCAATTTAATGTTTATACACATGTACAGCTTCCTGGACCACTGCTGCCATCTCTTTGTGCCTGGTATTGTAGTACTACACGGCAGATGGGCTTGGAGTAGGATAGTATGCCATCAATATGTAACTAGATGCCTTGCAGATAAACTCTTCCAAATATTTCTAGATCAGTCTCATGTATACAACACTCAAAATTCTAATAAATATAAGACCTCTACAGCATCCATACTACAGAATGACATAACTGTGGACATAATAAAAAAAAGTGCTATGTAGAAAACAAAGTACGAGTTTACTGGATTACCTGACCCCTAACTGAAATACCAACTTTCGGCAAACTGATAATACACACAGATGGGAGCAAATGCCAGGCACTCTGCCCAGCGCTTACACCAAGCTTCACTAAAGTAACTTAATTAGCTCCAGTTTTGCAATTTTGATGAAATAATGTACTTTCACACTAAACATGCTTATGGATCCAGTCCCTGGTGTGTGTGTGTTGCCACAGCATCACACCCAATCAATGGTGTTAAAATTCTGATGTGCCGTCACATTCAAAAGTACAGAGTGCATTCACAAGTGGAATTGGACTTTACTTTATTTTACATTACACTAGGGTCTTAAAGTTCATGTACCGCAACGTGTGGGATTTATGCCCTTCGTGATCACCAGTTTTCATATCATTTTTCAACTTTTTGTGACAGTCTGTGACTTCACGCTTCCGGTGCAATGCTGAGGAGAACTGCTGTCTTCTGACAGGTTCTGATGAACTTGGTGAGACCACATGGGTGGCAACTCAGCTTCTCCCACTCTTCTGCTACAGCACAGACCCCTTTCTGTTCAGTCAAGATCTGTCTTTCATTACAGAAGGCTACTGCTTTCATGCTTTATGGAATAAGACTCTTCTTCACAATAAGTATTTTTATGCTTCCAAATAGTGTTTATATTTTATTAAAATTAAACTACCATGTCTTTTATGCTGTGGAAGATAGTTCACATTTTTATTACTGGTATTTTGTAAGGTCTTGGAACCAAGTATAGACATTTTATTCTAAAGATGGAAGTTTATGACTGTTTTATCAGTCCTAATCAAGCAGAATTAACCACAAATGTGAAGACTCTACAGTAAGCAGTTGCCACAGATCATTAATATGGTGCAAACAATGTGTGTGACATAGGACCTACCACTAAAGTTGCCTTGGTTCAACTCCATGTCTCAGTCAAGATTCCACATAAAAATTCCACTGATTTTTTCCTGTAGATTTCATAGTTAAAGTAATTACACTCTCCATGCTCACTAACCTGGCAACAGGCTACAATGCTAGGATTTCTCTTCAGGGGCAGTTCAATCATCTCGAGACTCGGAAGTCCAGACTGCGTGCTGCTTGGAGTAACACGGCCTGCAATTCGTGCTCTCATTGGCTGCTGCGTTGTATTCGTCACGTCCCAATTGGCATAGATCCGGGCATAACTAAACTCCTTTCCCTGATGACCCTGTTTGGCCTCCAGTGTCGCAACATAATTGCCTGTATGTAACATTCACCTCAGTCAGTGTTCCCTCTTCTCCACAACCAACAAACTGCTGCCTTGACAAGCCACAAGACAGTGTAACTATTTCATCTGACAGTTGTTGGACATCATTTCCTGTTGGCTCAGTTATCATGTCAATGTAGGCCACTCAGCCACCCACCCACCCCCCACACACGCACGCATGCATGCGCACACGCGCACGTGCACATACACACACACACAAAAGAGTAGCAGCAGCAGCAAGTGACAAGTGACAGTTGCCAGACAAGTTACGGGCCTTGTACTGTACGAAAGGCTTCTCATGATGGTATATTACACTTATGTGGCATTACTGAGTTTCTGGGCTGTCACCATCTACTGCCCTGTCAGAACTACCAAACACTGGACAAGCATGAAAACTCAGACATGCTCATCTTAATACAGCCGACGACACTAGAAGAAACTGCATAATGCAAGATGTGTCAAAGCAGAATGTCTGTGGCTGAGGGATGTGTTTTTGAGCTCAATTTGAGTGAAACGGTTCCAATAAACACAGGTCTGAAAATTAGTTAAGATACTAACCAACTTACGCACGTAATAAAATACATTCAGAAGTAAGTACAAAACTCCTGCATGTTTCATCACCGCGGTGCCATCATCAGAAAGTTATCAAAAGAAAGGAACACAAGACCAGCATGCTTATGTAAGTATTGCATCGCCTGCATCAAAATGATTAAAGTATTTAACTTCAAAAATGCGTAAGGTTAACAATCATACACTCACATTATTGTAAATTTAAAATTTTTAAAGTGACATGTTCCAGGCAGAAGTTTTCAGTTATGAAGCATACAAACATCTTTCTCAGTCTACCATGATCTTAAGAGATCTCGTCCTGCTAGAGTATATTATGTGTAGTGTGTCAGGCAGTGTGGTTCTGTCAGGCGGTGCGGTATACCACGCTGCCTGACACGATACACCCCTGGTACAACCTACTGCAGGGTACTTGTACTTATGCAGGTCCTGTGCTTATTCCTCTAATAAGGTACAAGTAACACATACGCTCTTCTGTGTATACAAATTGACTGTATTTATCTGACAGAAAGACACTTTATATCCAAGATGAATCACTGCTAAAGCATGCACAGCAGTCACCAGATTACTCGCTAGCTGAGCTCCTGTACGCCACTGCAGTCAGCAAGGCATGGATGCTGTTAGGTTCACTCCTGAATGGCTAAGCTGTGTTACACCACTTCAAAAACATTTACTCTGTTGGGAGTACATTCGTCAGTTCAGTCACAATGGGTGTTTTTGAAACAGAGAGAAAATGACTGGTGGTGTGTGGGCACTGTTTCCCCTCTTACCAGCTTACCTCTCTAGCCCCAAACCAACAACCACCAGGCAATCTGGTCCACTACCATACAGCAGCACATACCGTGACAACAGTGTAGCATCTGGTGTGCTTGATCTACTGTTGGAAAGCTGAAGACAACATCTCCACCTCTGGACAGATCTCGAACCTCCACCATGTGCTGAGGCAAGGCAAGTAACAAGTAGTCAGGTGCAGCAGTGGTTGCAGCAACCGGGTCCTCACAGGTGTGTATATCCTGGCTCACAAAATGGTGCACTGATATCACACGCACCATCCTGTCTCTGTAACACAGTGTGCTAGCTACACCTGAAACTGGCCAAGTTTCACACTTCTACACACTGTACTGATAAGCACATTGACATGTCACAGAAAGTACAGCCTTCACCTTCATGGTGACTGAACTGGTTCACCTGATGTGTTATCTACACAGAGAGTTCAAGGGAATTTGGCCAATCACAGCAAGGGATGGGGGAAAGACAGAATACGAATGTATTCAGAAAGTTACTCAGGTAGTGTTCCTACAGCCACACCAGTAAACACACACATGCAGCTGCCTGTAACATTATGGTCTCAGCAGTACAATGTTCATGTTACATGCATGACCACTTCATGGTATGTCAACCTACAAATATTGTCAGTAATCTGACATTCCATAAACTTCTGTTCTAGTACTAGGTATAACATTACAATATCCAGAAAACTGTGACATCCAGCAACCCTGTGGTCCCAGAAATGCCAAATATTGCAACTTTTACTGTGTTACCTTTCCAAAGGGGAATCCAGTCTGCCTTGAGTATGTAAGATACAAAAATTTGTAGCTGGTGATACATGTACACTTTGAGATTTGGGGTTCTCATTGCAGTGAATATGAAGATTACAGTCTTCCATGATGTGGTAACCCTGTATCATTTTGTAAACAGGTATCACTGTTTCAAAAGTACCTGCCACCTCAATCCTCCGGGCAGAACAGCTCAGTCCTGAACATTCATACCTATCTAACAAATTACACGGCAACATAACCCAGAAATCTATTTTTGGTCCATTTGACATATTATTTTACAATGGTGTCAGTAACTCAAGTCTGAATGAAAGTGGCCTTGGGCAGCCAACTGCCTGATGGCCTGGAGAAGGTGATGAATAACCTCATCCAGTATAGCAAGTCTCCAGGTCTACATTTAAACCCGTGATCTCCGAAATACGAAGCTGGAGTAGCACCCACACGTCCAACGATCGGGGTGAATGACAGAAAAGTAAAATCGTTTATAATTAAAACTGCACACCAATATCATTCAGCCTTTTACTATGTACACTTCTAAGAACGAAGAGCTTCTGTTGTGTATGTAGTTCAGCATCACGCCGTGAAGACAAACCCATCCATTCAAGAAAGAATAACCGGTACATACTGAATATGATGTGCAGGCCTGCCCCTGCCCGCAATCGAGCCCCAGTCACCTAATTCGTGACCATCCACCAAACACACCGAGCTATTCGAGTTCTCGATACCCACAACATGGCAAACAAATTAAATTCGCGCCAGTAACACGCGCAGTTGATTTCACTTACAAAGCCATTAAATAAGGCTTGCCCATAAATGTGACAAGCCATCCACTTCCTTACAGCCAAAACATGCCAGAAATGGACCAGAAATCACATACATGCATAACTTTATGTTGGTTGGACTCGTATACAAATGACGACTTCAATCAACAAACATCTTGGTACTTACGTTTCTTTCATAAAATTCGAAATATTAGATTCCTACAACTGCTGGACAAATACATACACATTCATTAGTCTCGAAACGACAAATTTCAGTACACTCACACTTTCTGAACTGATCATTTAGTTTAACGTCTTCAACACACGATTATTTCGGTCCCTCCCAATTCCCACTGCATACACACTTCAAGCTCACAGTTCTTACCTATACTATATCGCCTGTGGTGCCTGCCGCCGAAGATTGCCAAGTCAACGGCGATAACTAGCCCACGTAGCTGTGCTGCCATCTCGCCCTCTGCACCCAAAGCTTACACTCATACGACATGTTTAATACAACCGTACGTCTGTCGGCAAAAGTACTACCTGCTACTGCACCTGCACGATTGTTCCCTCCCACTCCAACGGACCCAATAAATGCATACGCAAATGCCATCTTCATTTTTATAAGCTACTGCGCTCCACCACTGGATGTTTGTTACCCAAAATACTGTGGCTAAGTTGCAGCATCCACTTCAAAGGTCGGATGTCCAATGCAGAATTTGGAAATTTGAATTCCACATCCCAAATTTAATCCTTGCAGTTATGGCCAATACACAATCTTGAAATGCTGGGAAACAAAGATCCAGTGACACAGTGCAGTATGAAGACCTTGACTGCACCATTCCCAAAGCCTGAAAACTCAAAGATGAAATCTGACATTGCAACAGATAAGTCTGCTAGATGAAAGCATAGACATGTGAAATGGCAGCCATCATATTGTCACAGTGTCAGAGTTCCTGTAAAGAAATTAACAAGTACAAAGATTTCATTTACAGCAATTCAAACTCCCCTTATTAAAATGTACTGCACTATGTTAACTACATGATATAATTAATTTATACAGGTGTGACTGCGATCTCTTCAATGAGAACTACATTCTTCTGGCAGACATCTGCACTCAAATTTGTACCTCAATGTAGATATATATACATTTTCATGTACATTCTGTGGATCCAAAAGTTGGTCAGCATGAGCAACTTCTACTTCAAATTCCTTCCTTCTGAAGTCCTGCTCTACCTAAGGCAAAGTTTTTTTCTTTCCTATCAGGTCAGCTTCCTATAGTCATGACCTATTTAGATTGGTCCTCAAATAAATTAGCTACAGGCTTTCAAATCTCAGCACTGCACAAAATTTGTCCCTTATGCCCCCAATTACCACTGTCACAATTACAGACGCACTCTGTCAGGAAGTTAATATGATGAGCACGGTGAGGTAAAACCTTACATGCATTACTCTGTCCTGTTACAAAAATGTAACCATAAATGCAAGTTTACAAGACATTACTTCCAGGTTTGATGACAGCAGAAGAATAACAGTATTTCAAATAACAAACTTAGTAAGACATGGTACAGAAACACACGAACATACATGTACTGGACAGAACGTCTAGCGCCACGTTTGACTTGCTGGATACACCATATTCAGTCCAAATTAAGTTACAGCCTTGCCTCAGTGTGTAGATCAAGGTGTTCGCCATGTCACACTCAATAATGTACAACAGCCTGAATTATTTAATTATAATCTTATGCTTCAAGTCTCCTCGGATGTGACGCTGTGCTGCTTGGCTTATAGTTCCTAACATTTTGAGGGATCACAGAGTCTTCACTTTCAGGGTCAAGCAGTCTGAAAAGATCACTAGACCCCAAAGATCAGACAATTTCAAACGTCAGGATCTACCCATCCAATAACAAAGTGTCACATCCCACAAGACTTGATTCTTCAGCAACACCACTGTACGCAACATCAAGTCTTGCAAGTTTCTAATCAGCTTGAAAGCATTGCAAACAATCTGTGCTCACCACAGGGCACCTAATTAACCCTTCATGGCTGGCCGTGGTGCACTGCACAGATGTTTAATTCTTTACATGCCACCAGCCTTCACCCACTGGACAATCATGACTGCATTTAAGAGCACTATAAATCTAAAACCCCCTCCATCCTAGGCAGTAGATGGAACTTTAACCCCAGCATTAGTGATGGGTTAAAACAAAAACTTTCATGGAAATGTGTTCCTCACTGAGCATATAAATTCAAGGTGATTATTGACTGTTATTACCAAACAATATACTATGCAAGTAGCTTCTGACATCAGTCAGATCTTAAATAATGTTGGAGTAGAGTAAAATTCTTCAGGTGCTTCTTACTCTAAAGTTGGACAGCATTGTCTTCAGTTATACTACTCTAACCCTAAAAATAAAAAGCAGTATGTATACAACGATTTTAAACTCTGCAACAGCAAACCAATTCCCAAATCCCTTTTTTAAATAAGTTAAAGTATACATACAAAGTATGACAAAGTTGACGTGAAGCCTTGCATGCTACCTTTGCATATGTGTGCAATCACACACACACACATGCACGCACATGTATGTGCACTCAATGGTTCCAGACAGTTGTCACAATAACAATCACACAAGAACAAGTTAAACCAGGGGTCCACAAATCAGTGTCACTTTGAGGAAAAAATTTTGTAAAGGGCCCTAGTACTTCCAGCCTAATAAATGTGGGTTTTATAGATGAATTTATTTGACGGTTTTCTTGGTTATTCACGACAACATTCAGTAATGTAAATGTTTGCACATGGAAGAGGGAAATCTGTAATCTCTTGAACAGGCCTGTACATTTATTTCTGCTTTTGCACCTACTATAATTCTAAAAAATTTCCTTTACAGAGGGAATATACTTTTACTTTAAATGAATAACCTCCCAAATTATTCCACATTTCATAAGTAAAAATATGCAAAACAAATTCCCAAGTGTATAAGTGTCACACAACACACAGACCTAACTACATAACACGCACCACATAACTTTGGGACCATTTGATCAGTATAATTCTTCCAGTCCAGTTGGTTGTCAAGGAATTTTGTACTCACAGACACTTTCACATACATTTCATTATAACCAATACTTAGTGGATACTGCGGAGAATTATTCATTATATTACCCACATTTAAGGCCAATTTACTGGCAGTGACCATCAGTCATACGAGACAGAACAGCTTGACATTGAAATCATCAATATTTTGACCATAAATCATGACACCAGTGGCATTAGCAAATACTATTGGCTCTGATAAAGTATTTGTTCTTGGCAGAAGGCCATTTATGTACACAATGAAGTGTAAGGGTCCAAGAATTTACCCTTCGCATTACCCCATATTTTATTTTTCCCCATTCTAAGAAAATATTGCTGGGCATCATTAGATTATTTTATTTCAACTTGTTTCCTATCACATAGGATCTCAATAAACTTGCACTGTTCTTTGAATGCTGTAAAATGTAATTTAGCTACCAAAATTTTCTGCTTTACACACTCAAGTGCCTTGCCTAAATAGCAAAAAATTCCTCCAATGTGCCTGTTCTGGTTAAGAGACTTAAATACACTATCTGTTAGCTTGCAGCCAGCATTTTCACTATGTATCCCCTTCCAAAAGCCTAACTGTTCTGGGAACACTGCGTTACTAATATGTAAATGTTGGGATAATCTATTGTCCATAAGCTTTTCACGAATTTTAGAAAAAGTTACGTAACTGTACAACAGGCCTACAATATATCACACAAGTTTTCTCTCCCTTTTTATAGACAGGCAAAATACCTGTGATTATTGAGTGATTACACATACAGCTTAAGGGGCATTAAATTCCCCCTTAACTGCAAAATGTATTGCAGTAATCATGCTGAAGTGTTATCATGCTCTTGTACACATCACAGAACTTCAAAGAGTTATGCTGTAGCCAGACAGGTCCATGTACCATGTCCCATCTTGTTCCCTCAGATGAAGGCAAGACCACACGCCATTTTGGGTTTCTATTAAGGTCTTGCACACAGCTTGGCAGACACAGTGACCATACACTGAGAGTAGAAAGAGAGTAGACCACTCTTGGTTGTCAGCTTCCTTTTCTCTTAGCTGTTACAATTCAGGTTCTTTTCTAAAATACAAAACAGCATAGGCAACCAGACTCTGTTCATTAAAACTCAAGACATGACAACTAGATAATGACAATTCTTACAGTATGAACACTTTTCTCTCACATGTAGGTGTCTAGACAACACTACGGCTCACTGGCTTCACACATTCTCTTTGGTCACCCAATGGAAAGGCAGTTATGCATAACAGAACTTGTTGGTCAGTCAGGAGGTGCCACAGGTAACTCTTTGGACTACACTATCATAAATAATTATTTTGGAACAAACAGTGCAACCCCCAAAACTCGCTACAGGATGGACTGTCCAAAGACTGAACCCCAGCAGGGGCAAAATTTTCTGCACCCATCCAGATGGGCCCTGAGGCTCACCCAGCCTCCCATATAACAGCTACCAGGATGTTCCTGGAGATGAAGTGGCTGGAGTGTGGCATTAACCACCCACCTCCATCTTGTGCTAAAGCAAAAAAAAAAGTAGAGCTATACCACTAGTAGTGGTATATGGTGATGCTTGTAATGGGAGTCTTCAACTGGATGCAGACAGATGTCTCTCTCTGCACCCTGTTTCAGACTTATAATCACCACAACTAAATCCAGTAATTTAAGAACAGAACTAGAGTGTAACATAACAATACAGCCCTTTACCATCCAATGTTCAATGCAAATTCTGTGTACAAATGTGTCAACTTGCGGCCTAGCAAACTGGAAAATACTTAACAGTTCGTGCAGTAAACAATCCATTCTGTATACTCCACACATTGTGCATGTACCATCGCTGCTATTAAAGGCACACCCATATGTCACGAGAAAACCTCATGACCCCTTTAAACCTAGGCATGACACAGCCACGCCACATAAGTGGTAAAGATGCACAGCGTGCTTGTAGTTAGGGCTACAGGAATGGCATGTGAATTGGCGTCAGTTCAGCCATAATCCATCACCCTAATCCTCATCTATGCAAGAGTATGCCTCAAATGAAAATTCTGCATTGTCTTAAAGTGATAATGTTCTATGAAGAACAGTCCTTTTGCTGTAACAATGTAAACAAACAGTTGCTAAACATTCATCTCTGTATTTTAAACAAGTGCTGTACTGGGTCATGACACATTCTACATCCGGTGTTTAGTCCTATGAATAATTTATGAAACAAAATAAATTCTGTTCTGCTCTATGACAGAGGTTTCACCCATCTGCATACTTTCATGTCATTATGGTGAAGTGCCTACTGTCAGCAACTGATTACATGATGTTACAGGCCACTAATGCTAAAGATGGGGGGCAGTACGTTCCTCCAAAACTGTGGCAACCACCTACTGAACATACAAAACTAAGAGACAGTATGCATTCTTTTAGGACTGAAAGCAGGTGGTTGGTATGTCATAACAGTTCATTATGCAATCAACTGTAATGCCAGTATCTACACTACACGGTTTGTGATTAAATGTTGTTCCAGTAACTATGTGCAGCATGTGGAATCCATTTCTTACAAAAAAATCAATCTCTACACCGAGTCTGCAATTGTGAATGTGGCTTCTGTGTATGCATGCTATTGTTGTGAGGTAAATTAAATTCTGATCAAGTGGAGAACAGTCTGCAGCAGCTCTTAAGGTGCCATGCAGACACGTGTTTCTACAGGCTCAATTACAGGCCTGTACAGAGCAGCATCTATACAAGGTCTGTTACAGTTACATACAAGTACACAGTGTCATTAAAACTGAAGTACTTGGAAAACCACCCATCAGACTACCATTTTGTGCACCACAAAACCCAAATGAACTGTTACGGAACTGAAAGTGAGCCTCCAAAGTGAGAGGTCAGTGACTGCCTCACTCATGGCAGTCTTCAAACCACAAATGATGGTAGATGCTGTATCCACGCAAACACACGGCAAGACTTTACCCGCCTAATTAATCATCTAAAAAACTGGAGGTCACCTTATAATCACGTACACTTAAACACAATGTGTAAATGTACTGTCCTGCAAACCGAAAACTCTGGAAGGGTTCTTTTTATGCACAGTATCAGCTGACACCAGATAAATGTGGCAGGCACTAACATCTAAATGGAGCTTGGTGCCACACACTCACTCTTCTATGCTGAAGATGAGACAAGAGACTACTCTAAATTGTTGGTACCTACATGGTGTCACACCCACGACAACCACAATGTTGATGTGCACACTGTCGTAAGAACATCCATCAAATCTCAATCCACTCAACACACAAGAGGGTACCAACCCGACACGGAGAAGTGTTACCAAGGTGTTACTGATATTTATATAAAATAAAACAATTATGCTTTAAATCTTTATTTAGATTGAATATTATCAACAAATGTGAAAAATTCAAAACTTGCACATACTAAATCAACTGCAGTGTAAACAGCGGTAACATCAAGAACTCTACAAAACACGAAACTAGAGAATCTTGTGTGAGTTTAGACTCAGTGGAAGAGTCCATTCCCCTTAACATGAAGTTGGGCTGACCCACAATACAGAATTTCACCTCATGGGGGCTGCCTAGGAAACTTTATGCACTTGTTGTATAAGGGCCAGGCATTATTTATACACATATATACACAAAAAGAAAAAGGCGGGAAAAACTGAACATACAAAACCTGAAACACATGGTACATGACTTCAAACCACCAAACTTTATTTACGCATTTGAATCCTATTAAAATTCACATACAGTATTAATGATCTGAGAAATCAAAATCTGTTCTCAAGGTGATGATGTATACATCGAGACAGACCATGAAGACAAACGCTGGGGAGATTCTCGGCTACAGCTACTGAAATAGAATAAAATAGAGTAAATAACCATGAGGCATCCAATCAGTACACTGACAATCACAAAATCACTTCAGGGTCATCCTTTCATGTAAGGGGCATGATTTTCGGGTCAATTCGAGCCTGTGACTTACTAAAACCAGATTCTGATTGCTGACATCATGCAGCAGTCACGAGAGAGACGACGTTGAATGGATAAAGATTTAGAACAAGACCCCACGGCTACCTGCTAGGTCCTATACCAGCATCCACTATAAAAACAGTCAATATAGCCAGTAACCTGGTGTGACTCAAATGATGACTGCAATGAACATCAGCAAATGAGTATCAACTTGTACAGTGTAAGATAGGCACATATAATATGGCCACCAAACAAGTCCCTTACAGACTAAGATTAAACTATATTTAAATTCTCAGTCCGTACTGCGCAGTAAACACACTCCATCTCGGTCATAAAAACCAGCCAGTTAATGCTGTATAGGGAATAATCGCTGTTTGTTCTGAGATCCATACAAAACACATAAATACACTGTGTGGGCAGAACGTAGAATTTGTAAATGTTAAATCTGGTGTGCATACAGCAACTGGGCTTCAAAGGGTTCAAAGTGAAGGTAAAGCCATTCCTGTGTATGCCGTGAAGGCATATGAGGTAATGGAGGTACAGCTCCATGCATCCTCAATTTTGCCATTAGATGGTGGCCCATGGTGAGCCTGATGCCACAGTCATATCACCCCACATAATCACTGTGCAGGCTCTACAGCCAGTCTGGACACTCTAGAGAAAAGAAGAATCTCTTGTCCCTACTGGGGATCAAATCACAATTTCTTGATCGATCATCCTGTGGCCTAGTCACTGTACTGACTGAGCTATCCCAACTCTTCTGCTGAAGATTTAAAGCAAAATAATATCACATGTTGTGTGTCACTACATGTACCAAACCATCAAAACAAAGCCATCTGCAACATACGTAATGAGCTTCAATAAAATGTGATGTGGTACCTGTCACCAAAATACTGGAAAAGATGGGCAACAGTGCAAATGAATACTACTCTTACATGCCTTTCAAAGGTTATGACAAGGATATTTCAGTACATATTCCTGAAGGGAGAGCTGGACTAGCCAAGTCAGCACAGAGACTACGTGGGCTGGATTGTCTGCAGGGCTGTGCAGTCAGTACACAAAACTTCCGATTCCAACCCCTCAATTTTTAAAACTCTGACTCCTTTGTAAAATCTAAAAATGTATTAATAATGGGAAACCTGTAAGACATTATACCACCGCTACGTGAATCATCAGGTTACTTTTTAGAGTTATAACCTATTTTTAAGTATAAGTCTCATGATTATTGTAGCTATCAGGGATCTGAATTTGGAGTATCTAGTTAAGAATTTAAATTGAGGTCAGAGTCAGTACACTGTTACCAACTCCAACTCCATCTAAAATTCCTTCTGACTCCGAGTCCACAGCCCTGTTTACCTGGGCTCCAAGAAATCTGTATTTTCCCTGAAACATCCAGACCAGCTCCAACACCATCCAGTGTGCTACTCAAAGTGTTCCAAGGCTCTTTTCCAAGGCTTGAAGTGGCCAGGGCATGAAGCTTACAACAAAATTCCACCTAGCACCAAGCATAAAATTCACAGGTGCCACAACTCTACTCCTCCACGTGCCTTTACGGCATGTACAGGTATGACTTCGTGTGATTTCTGGCTTCCACCATGGTGTAAACAAGATCTTTGCTCTTCTGAGATGCTAAACAACATGGATCGGTAGTTTGTTACCAATGTTTCAGGACAGCCTGTCAGTCACAACTTCAAGGGACACACAGGCCAAGAACAAACAACCAATCAACGCTGCGTAACATCCCAGAAGAGTAAAGATTTCAGGTACAACTTTGATTTCCTTACTGGAAGAGACCACCCGGCACACACATGTAACATAACGTGGATGCTAAAATGGGTATGGAATGCATTCATCTGGTTCAGGATACGCCCAGTCGACGGCAAGGTTCCAAGCGCTCAAGGATTCCTCATTTCTGCCTGCTGTTGTATTCCCCCCCCCCCATACAATTCTGCGCTATGCCAGCCAGCCCAAAGCACTAACTACCTGCAAAGGTTATCATGCAGTTTTCACATTCCAGTGAACACAATGGGTTGAACAGAAGGGAATACAGTCAAGTACATAAACAGTGTACATGCTTGAGGGAGATGAAGTGGGGGGTTTTCCATGGGACTTCTTTCTGTGACCTCTGTATATGAAGACTATTTACTGCACATCACTACTTGCACATCATAAGTAAAACCCAAACACAAGAACAATTAAGCATTTTATCCACAAGTTCCCAATACTCAGTTCTGGTAGTTAAATGGATACTTATTCTACAAAAGAAAATTGCTAGAACTATGGTTGATGCAAAACCTAGAAATTGATGTAAAAGTCTGTGTAAGAAGTTAGAGATTTACCTCTTCCATGTGATTATTTTCATTAGTGAACTTCACTGAACATAATGAAGGAAAATTTAAATTCAGCTGTACACAGTAATAAATTTGTGAAAGGAGTAGACAACACACTAAGTACACAGCCAACTTTGTAATTCCATTAACCCAACGGCTTCCAATACACTAAACGACTGGAAAAATCAAAAACGTTTTTCTTGCTCTTAATTTACATGGCACTACAAGGTAAAGCTGTCCCTGTGCATGCCTTCAAGACACAAAGGGGAAGCAAAGGCACAGCGCTGCCCATTCAGTACTCTGCCCTACCGTTAATACACTGAAGCCACAAAATGCGGTCAAATTCATGGCACAGACAATGCCAACCCAAAGCACTTGTGAGTGCATTACCAACACTTTCATGAACACAGTGAGCAGGCAAAAAGAGGGGTGGATTCATGCGGCATGGTACTCCAATTCTGGCAGCATACTGATTCTGACAGTACATTCCACAATCAGACACAACTCATACAACAGTAAGACATCAACAACAGAACTGCTGCACATGTTGCCAGCTTGTTAGCAACTTCACAGACTGTGATTCTTCTCTTTACAAGGATAAGTCCTTTAACACGTTTCACATTTTCATCCATTTTTCTTGTTGATGAATGTTCTGAGCATTCAGCACCTTCACCAGACCTCACACCATTTCTGAACTTGGAAAACCACCAAAAATTTGTGTTCTTCCCACTGTCTGCTATCCAAAAGCTACCTTCCAAATTCCAAAAGTACCTATAGCATACTTGTGACAGTTTAAAGCAAAATTTGATGCAGACATGCTGTTTTTCAAGTTTGACACTTTCTAGGTACGCCAAATTGCAATGGGCCAGCACACACTTGTACTTTAACAAGACACAACTCTGCAATCACACATGCTACAGCCTTTTCCCAAGCAGGAAATGACTCAGAAGACTCTACTCTATCTACACATAGCAGTAAAAGTCACACTCACAGCAGTAGCATCATCTTGCAGTCTTGCCACAAGATACTTCTTCACACTGTGCATACAGTTACAATTTCTGAAGACTCAAGGCTACAAGTGAGTATTCTGACCACAGTAAAGAACCAAATATCAACAACACATGACATAAACGATAAAGTTATCTCTTTAATTAGGAACCAAGCCATAAAGGCATATGGGAGAGTGGAGATACCTTTCCACACATTCAAGAGGCATACATGCTGGACAGGGGACTGGGTGGGCACCAGAAACAATATGAATGCCCTGGAAGACACACAATCTCGCCCTCTACTGGGAATCAAACTATAACTCCTCAGCCATCCAGCCCACAGCCTTGCCACTATACTGACTGAGCTATCCTGCTTCCATTAACAACAAACAACAATCATCACAGCCATGAGTACATGGTGTACCGTGCCGATCACAGGCAGAGCTCTCAGGACTTAAAAACATCTAAATCTCATCAGCAATCTTGATAACAAAGGCAAGCACAGTAACAAAAACAACCACAGTTAACAGAGGCAAGCACAGTAACAAAGGCAACCACAGTAATGTTCTTAACCAAGGCAGCCACAAATGTAGGCAATCTTCATGAAAGCATTTATTATTTTTATATGAATTTACTGAACTTGAATTTTACTGACATATTTTAGTAACAACCCTCCCCCCGTCCACAAACAATATAAAATTTCATGAAAATCCATCAAGTAGGAGCCAAGCTGTTCGATGTGAATGGCTAGACAGGCATGACAAAGCCAGTGTCGCTCTTCACAACTTTGTAAACACTTGCAAAAGCAAAGGAAGTACAAGAGATATCACCCTAACATTATGGTAATTAAATTAAAGTTGACTATAAACAAGATACTAATTCAAGTGATTGATCACTGCAATTACAAGAACAATACATTTAATGATAAGTAGCGAATAATACAAACAGCATGCCAAGTAACAGTTTTATCGTGTATTCCAGCAATAATGCTCCTGATAATGGCTCACTAAGAGCTGGCACATCGCAAATATATAAACAGACAAATGGTTGAAGTTTGTGGGACTGATGTTATTTTGTAGATACTGTTTGTTAGGTTCGGTGCTTAAATGCATGTTATTAGATTAAATCATGCAAACAAAGACGGACGTAAAATAAACAACCAAAAAATTCACACAAAGAAGGCACTATACAAAGACACAACATGCTTCACACAATCTCTAAACTGCACAAAAACTGCTAATGTGGTCATAGGTTATGTCTGTGGAACTTCAGGCCTAACCTCCGGTCTTCATACCACTACCTCTTTATGCAACATCAGTAGCAAGATCTATGTTATTTACTCTTACAGTTTTACCATGAAAATCATGACTCCCCACAAGAAAGTAAACCCACTGACTTATACCCAACGTGTATTATTAATACCTCTTCATGGTTGGTGCGGTGTTGAGAACAATACAACTGTTCTCTACTTGATGCGCTTGTCTGATGATGACAGTACAGCCTCCTTCTGTCCTTCCCCCTTGGCCACTTCACCAGAACCAGCTGATACTGAATCATTTTCCTTCCCTTTTCCTTTGTCTTCCTTATCTGAAATATTGACGGGAACCTCTTCCTTGCTGGCCTCATCGAAGTTTTCCACTAACTCTGGAACCTCGTCGTCTTCTTCAATGCTTGCTTTCCCACCAGTGGCACTATTTGCCACACTAGATGCAAGACGTTTGAGTTGTGTTAAACCTTCCGGTCCTAGCTGACTCAGAATTCCTGGCAACATTTCCGTGATTTGTTTGTTCTCCCCATGACCAGTAATAGCAAATGTGTTCGCTGCTAACGAAGCTTGGGCTTTAGGGTTGTTAAAATGGATGACAGTACCATCATCCTTAATCATATTAACCTCTTCAATACCTGGTATTGTATTTACTGAGAGCTTTTTCAAAGAACTCTGCAGTTTCTTATCATCAGTTGCGGCAGTTGCATGGACGACCTTCTTCTTCCTCCGTGGTGTACCTTTCCCTCCAATCCGTACTTGGGCTTGAAGTTTTTTTAACTTTTCTTGATTCATTTTAATTCCCTGCACTTAAAAATCAGTTCAAGACTGTACCGTTATTCCGTACGTACCCTAGCACGAACAGCTTCGAATGTTAACAACTGGTGGGCACTGTTTCTAGGTAGTTTTCGACACACGTGCTCCAAAGCCGCACACCATGTACAGAAAATGGATGCCGCTCAGACTACATTCCATTCACATCACCTCTGTTCATCCCGTAGTACAGGCATCTGTGATCCGTGTCTGTGCTACACACTTGACAGTTGCGAGCGATTCATAGACTGATAAGGTCAGTAACGTGTTAATTACTCTGAAAATTAAGTTAATTGTAATTTCTAATTGACGTAAATTCAATCAGTTATCTAATACAGGGAGTGGAAACGTTTTGAGGCCAAATACCTTGTATCCATTGCGCTACCTTTCTAATAAGTGTATGCTGCTGTCCGAAATTCTTTTCTGTATCACGAATGACTGCTAGTAATGGTCGCTACAAAATGTCTGTTAGAATAGCAAACCAATGTAGATCATAGAATCCACGGACCGTAGTCTCCAGTTTATCATTTAATGGTTTCAGAGTTCCCACCGTATGCGGCAATAGCAATGGCATCAAACGAAAGCAGTTTTGTTTACGTTCGCATACCAACGTTTGGTAGATGAGCGGCGTTGAATAATACGTGTTGTGGTAGGGTGTGGATGGGGTGGGTGTGAAACGTCATAGTGTAACTTCAGAACAAATTTTTGCCGTTTGGGGTATGATGCTTACTGTGCCTAATAATGGATGCGGTCAGGATTTTGTTGACGTGGGTGCTTAGAAGGCCAATTTTGTTGAGGACGTTGCTTCAGTGCTTTTACATTCAGGGTGAAGTAACATTTTAATAAACATCATGTTAATTTTTCGTATTAATGTTTATAATTTATTTTTTCAGCAATCTTAGTGTGTGACATTCCAGCTTGCATGCTTCTACCTCATGAAAACGTCATTCCGTTAGCCCCAGAAAAATGAAGGATGATTATGACAATAAGTGTCACCGCGAAGGCCCGACTTTAATCTGAGGTCAGGGGGCAAAATGGCACCAAAAAAACTTTTTCTGCACACACACTTCAGTTTCCTCTGTCATCATTCCACAAATGCTCTGTACTCTGTCATTCATCAGTTACTGACATTACATAATCTTAATGACGGCCAGTGTCCTTAAGTAACACACTTAAAGAAAAATTATAGCAAGTAGTAAACGCATGAACCAAAGTCGTTACATAAAGTAGATAAAAAATATGAATTATATAATGTAACAAAAAGAAAACCAATAACTGTCCAGGTGGATCATTTAGTACTAAAGTAAGAAGAGTGATGATCACACAATGACTTGAGAGATCTGAATATGTGTAATGGAAGCACTGCCTGTGATACAGTTGGTTGCTGAGTGAAGACATCACTGTGTTGAAAAGGTGGTATCATGCAATAAAAAGGTGAAGGTAAATTGTTTCACTTTATGGATAACTGTCAAAGGAACTTTATCTTGTTAGCACCATGCATTTTACAGTTTATGAATAAAATGTACCAACTGATGCACCTTTCTTTATTAATATTAACTAATATTGCCCAACATATGTTTTGGCATTATAAATCACCATCAACAGGGGGTTGCTTAGTGTGAAGTTCACTTAATCATTCATTTGGTTTGGGGGCAGAACATTCAAACTTACCAGTTCGCTCTCTGACTGTCAGAAGCACTGATTCCATTCCCAATACACATATATCTTAGCGATCACCAGGCTAGGCTAAAATGTTGTAAAATGATGTCATGTGCACTTGTCTTTAAAAATTGTTTAAACACTTCCACTCATAGTTAAAAATTGATAAAGTCAGATTATGTAGACATCATATGAGTATTTCATGTACTTGCTTGATAAATGTCGTGTTATGCTGGTACAGTAGGTTGGGTTAGGTTATGTATCCATAGATGTGCAACTCAATTTGGAGCTATTATCCTGTAATTCATGAAAGTGTATTAGTGTGGATGAATAGTATCTACAATTTCTAGTTGAAATTATTAGGATATTCCTTACATACCTGTGGCCTTATAGAATGTATGTTATGTTGCCTTTGCACGGTTGGGTTTGTAGTGGCATTGGCGTGGAGAATTACGCTTTGTGTCTGCGTGCCAAGGCTGGGTTTGGGGTGGTGATGTATATGCAGGTAGGTGTGTGCGCGAAGATTAAACTTGGGTAATAGCGTATACGGCGTTGGTATCGGTTAGGTTTTGTTCTTCTATCAGTAAACCTTGCCTGTGGTGTAGTTACAACACCGAAACATACGTCGGGGTATATTAGTTAATGTTAAAAAAGAAAGGTGCATCAGTTGGTACATTTATTCCTATACTGTCAAAGGGTTTACAGATTATTTCACCCGACATATAAAAGCATTTCAACTGACTGCATTTGTGTTCTGAATTGTGCAACACTCAAGTAATCTGTAGTAAAGTATATTTTGAATAATTGCTTTAATTTATGGTACTGACTTTTACTTTCGGGTTTGAGGTTCTGCCATTGGTGTTGCTGAGGATTCAGGTCTTCTGGAATGTGACACATTGTTGGGTGAGTGCTTCACACATTTCATGGAATGTGACACATTGTTGGGTGAGTGCTTCACACATTTCATGGAATGTGACACATTGTTGGGTGAGTGCTTCACATGTTTCAAATGACTGCAACACTGTCACATTCAGGATTGAGCAGTTCAATAATTAGAATCAGAAGGTGTTGTTTTGATTAGATTCCCTGATAATGATCCCTGGGGGTTTGAAACATGTAGGAATGTTCAACATGGTGTTGTAATCTAAATATCTAAGGAACGGTATTGTGCATTTTGTTGGTCTGGGTGCTGTAAATTGGTTATCAAGAATGCACGGAATGAACAGTATAAAGTTTATTCTGGGATCTGGTGCTGTACAGTTCCTGCAGCGTTGAAGGATTGTGGTGCTTTCATTTCCAGCTTTTTGCCCTGAAGATGAAGGCGCTATGATGCTTTGAAATGTTGGGAACTACACACCCAACAGTACAGCCTCACTTCCCAGAGGACTTAAGTCTTCACATGTGCTGCTTGTGGCATGACCTGTGCCACTCTCATGCTCCCAGCTGTGCCTCCTCATTTCTGCAGTCTCCAGAACTAGATGAGGGCACTTTATGAAGTAGCATTTTGCCACTTTCTGTTCTAAACAATCCCTATTCATGAGTAATTCCCTGCTTGTCACTCACTGAATTGTATTTCTTCCCTAAATTGTAACATACTACTTTAGGCTTGTTGTATTGTCAGAAGTCTCTGCCAAGTTTAGATAACAAAAATATAAAATCTATTTATCTGTTTTATAGCAGCCATTTTTGTAACTGTACGAAACACAGCCATGCCATAGCTGTGTGCTCTTAGTTATGGACCTCACACATTAGAGGCCTCAGTTTATTCCCAGAGACATCCACATGAAATTTATGGTGGACAAGGTAGCACTGGGACAGGTCTTTCTTTCTGTACCTTAAACTTTCCCCCATCATTATCATTCCACAAATGCTCCACATTCATTCATCTACCATCCACAGGACAGGCAACAAGTACATTGGAGGCTGCACTTACACTCAAGAGAGAATATGATTGGACGATAAGAGAACACACACACACACACACAGAGCACGATGCCGTTAATCCAACATCAGATAATCTGGAAATACTGATAATCCAGCCCGTGAGGAGAGCAGTCCAAAGACTGGAAGTTTTGTTTACCACAGTAAAGCATAATCAATGACACAGGCAGATCTCAGGGGCATGTTCAAAAAGACCTCCAAGAGTGTCTGTACGTCAACTGTTGTGGTACCTCCTGACCCCTTGTCTCCTATTTTATCACCTTCTTCAGGTATGCAGACTCCAGAAAACACAGAAGATGACCCTGATGACCCCGAACCAGCAGATGAAGATGTCCAGATGGAACACTGCTCGGATCAGTCATACAGTCTGAGTACAGCAGAAGTAACAATAAATTAGCTGTAAGAACTTAGGTCAGTACAGGCACTGTCTGATAATCCGGAATATTCAATAATTCGGCTCCCACCGCTCCCATGTGAGTCAGATTAACAGAATTTTGCTACGGCTACAGACCATGTTACATGATGCACTGGACCTTGACAGCTATACATAACATGAGTACTGGGCGTTATTTTCAGTGACTTACTACTAAAATTTCAGTCAGGTTGTACATACAGGAATTGGCCCAGAATCTTTTGTCTTACCATTTGCTGTCTAAAAATATGAAGATTAAACTATACAGAACTATAATTTTGCCTGTTTTGTATGGGTGTGAAACTGTCACATTAAGGGAAGAATGTAGGTTGAGGGTGTTTGAGTACAGGGTGCTGACAAAGATATTTGGGCTGAGAGGGAGAAAGTGACAGGAGATGGGAGAAAATTACATATTGATGAGCTTCATAATTCATACACCTCAGCAAACAATATTAGGGTCATCAAATCAAGGAGGATGGAAAGGGTGGGGAGTGTGGCCCGTTTCAGGAGAAGGGACATGCATACAGGTTTCTCGTGAGAATCGTGAAGAAAAGAGACCACTTGGAAGATCTAGGCATGGATGGCATGACACCACACAATGAATATGCTTCTGGGCGGCAAACATGAGTAGTGTGTTATTTCTTTATGTAATTGGTGTGCCATCTAGGCATGCACATGAAAAGCTTTACCTTGTAACTGAAAGGTCATACAAAGAGGAAATTTTAGTGAGGAACAGGTCCAAGTCACAGATTTTGCAGCTGCTGGTACTGAACTGAGGTACCGATATGCTGTGATATGCCGAATTCTTCGAATCAAAAGTCGCGGTAACTTGGTTGAGTGTGGCGTGCTAGAAGTTCCTATAATGACCGCTAGATTGAAGCACTAGGGATACTGCGGACTTCGTATGCACAGAAAATTGGGCTGGTTAAAGAAAGGGTTGTGTAGAAGGTCGGATACAGTTCTAAGAAAATACCTGTGCCGTCAATAATATTTCACGCATCACGACAAGAGAAAGAAGCCTGACGAGACAGGCGTGCTAGGTTCAGAAGAACCGTGGTGACTTCGAGTCATAGTCAAAATGGATTCTCAAAAGTGAGGACTGATTTCCTGTCTTTAATATCAGCCGTTGCCACAAGCTAGGATCGTATTGCTTCTTTCAGCCTTCAACATGTGCGAGAAAAGTAAATATCGCACCGTATTCAATAAAGGCACCTACTTAAAAGTCCAGGGGATTGGAGTTGCGCTCTGCTTTTGCTAAAAAGGGCTTTAGTAAAACCCACAGTGACACACAAAGAAGAGTAAAGAGGAAAACCGTTTCTCTGCCAGTTTCACTGCAGTGTAAGACAAGTTTTACTCTGATAGCAGAATGCAAAATTACAGTCCTTTTTTGTGAATTGTATAAGCATGTTTGTAGCTGTTTGTGAATATTACGCGACGCAAGAGATAAACTTTAAAAAGTCTATGAATAAATTTGTGAAACAAAAACCCGAAAGTCTTGGCAGCAGCGATGGTTGAAAGAAGAAAGGCGTGCGTCTAGTCCAGCAGATGTATGCAGTAAGAGTGTAAAAACTGAAGGTAAAACGAAGCAAACATTTTTACGTGATTCATGTTTCTGTCGACGTAAATAAGGGTTTGAAACTTCGCATGACTTAGGTATTCAGTTTCAAATCAATTACCAATTGCTGTATTTATAAATAATTTTTTTTTCACAAAGCGGTGTGTCACCCTGGTGTTTCTGCTTATAAAGTTTTTATCCTCTTGCTCGTTACTAGCCACAGCAGTAAACCCTTTTAATAGAGCACAGTAAATCAATAAATTACCCCAAACCATGTTGATTTGTAGGGGCCTTGGCAAAAAATTTCGAAAAGTAACTACAAGCTTTGCCTTTCCTGTCTATCAGTCCGTCCATCCGTGTAGAACAACTCGGCTCCTGATAGACCGATTTTCATGAAATGTTGTATTAGAAACCTGTACTCACATCTGTCGAGAACGTTAAAATCGGACAAAAATTACAGATACTTTGCCTGAAGGCCTACGCACATTTACATTATTGGTCTTGGTAAGTGTGTTGTGCGTGAGGTGCGAGCTGAAACTGAAGAGAGGGCTGACCACAGCGACCGAGACACACTGTGCGCTGTGTGGAACTGGCTACGGCAGACACACTGTGCGCTGTGTGGGGAACTGGCTACGGCAGACACACTGTGCGCTGTGTGAGGAACTGGCTACGGCAGACACACTGTGCGCTGTGTGGGGAACTGCCTACGGCAGACACACTGTGTGCTGTGTGGGGAACTGGCTACGGCAGACACACTGTGCGCTGTGGGGAACTGGCTACGGCAGACACACTGTGCGCTGTGTGGGGAACTGGCTACGGCAGACACACTGTGTGCTGTGTGGGGAACTGGCTACGGCAGACACACTGCGTGCTGTGTGGGGAACTGGCTACGGCAGACACACTGTGTGCTGTGTGGGGAACTGGCTACGGCAGACGAAGCAGCTGACGATGTAGACACAACACTGCAACACGACAGACAAGTGTCTCCTAAACGTTTTGCTTGCCGACCCTTTCTGGCTTCGAAAAATACCCAAGGATCATCACATCCTTGCTCACGCAACTGTAGTGTCCGGATGACAGGTAACCAAAACTGAAAATTTATATCTCAGAACTGATACGAGTAAGCTACCAACGTACGTAACAGTGCATTGCATGACTCAACATTAATTAAAATGACTGTCACAGGTACAGCAAGTTTCTTATTGAGGGGCCTAGATATTCTGAAGGCCACACGAAATAAACACATCGCGGCTTAAACAAGGTGCACGTTATTTGTAACAGAACACCAAACTCCAAAGCAGCCGTTACAGAAATGTAGCCAAGGATCCCCTGGGAACTGGTCACGGATCCCTTGGGATCGGCGGAGCACACTTTGGGAACCGCTATAGTAGCCCATAAATCTGTTGCTAAGATACGGAGAACAATTATGGGGAAAAGAAAAAGTGAAGGCGCCAGAAGTGTTGCGCCGAGCTCGCGTTTCCTGTCTGTGTGTATTTCCTTCGTAACGTTCTTCTGTTGAAATGTTGCGAATAAATCGAGATGTCTGGGGGTACAGGGACATTACTGCACTAATGTGCTGAAACGCACAGGGACATTGTTTAACTGATGTACTGAAACGCACAGGGATATTACTGTACTGATGTGGTGAAATGCACAGGTACATTACCGTACAGATGTGCTGAAACGCACAGGGACATTACTGCACTAATGTGCTGAAACGCACAGGGACATTGTTTAACTGATGTACTGAAACGCACAGGGACATTACTGTACTGATGTGGTGAAATGCACAGGGACATTACCGTACAGATGTGCTGAAACGCACAGGGACATTACTGTACAGGTGTGCTGAAACGCACGGACACATTACCGTACAGGTGTGCTGAAACGCACAAGGACATTACCGTACAGGTGTGCTGAAACGCACAAGGACATTACCGTACAGGTGTGCTGAAACGCACGGGCACATTACCGTACAGGTGTGCTGAAACGCACGGGGACATTACCGTACAGATGTGCTGAAACGCACAGGGACATTACCGTATTGATGTGCTGAAACGCACAGGGACATTGCTGTACAGGTGTTCTAAACGCAGGGTATTTGCACGTGATTCAGAATGGGCAGTTCTTTAGGCGAGTTACCTTTTGCGTAACAAAACAGTGAGGTAGCCGCATTTCAGATGTCACTAGAACAACACAGCACTTGAATGTGAGTTCGCACTGATGTCCTTTTTGTGGCCTACCACGCTGATCGCACATACCATGAAAACTGGTACAGAGTGTTCTGAAACTGAGTTATTCGTTCAGTTGGTTAAACGCATTGTAAAATTCTTTATTACCTGCTGCATTTACAATTTGTTTTTTTCGAAATGTGAACTGGAGTAGCCGAACTAGAAGGAATGCGTGCAGCTGTTCACACAGTGTTAACAGGTTTAAACTTGAACGGTGCTGTTAATACGAGGGACTGCTGTTAACTGACGTTTCGGCCATTCTTTATAAAAGTGACAGATATAACTTCGCATCACAGTACCACATAATGTTGGCATTTGTGTCACCAAGTGACACACAGTACGTAAGCAGTTTAGAAGAGTCCCCCTGGCACCGCGGACCCCTTACAAAATCTCATTAATAATGCGGATTCCCCTCTCCAAATTTCTCAACTCGCTGTAACATTTATTTTTAAAACAATTACAAACAAGGAATGCACTGTAACTCTAAGTACTCTATTAAGTCGACGAAAAATCAATCACAAGGCTATGTGAATGCCAGTGGTAACGGCAGTGCAACTACAGCTAGGCGAAACCTAAAGGAAACAGTTTATTGCTTTCTGCTGTCAGTAAAGTCTCCTGTGTTGTAACATTATTACAGGTAACCAGACTAGAAGTACTCGATTCGGTTTTTTTCCCCTTCTCAATCGTCAGAGGAAGGCAAACAAATTGCTGGACCCCATGGCCAAGTCTCCGCGGACCACAATTGGAGAACCACTGGATAAGACGGTGCAACCTGAGGACAGACAGTCAGGCCCGCACTGTACGGTTGGTGCAAGGAAGGAAATGAGGGTTTGTGGCACGCAAACGACTGCTGCTGTTGTGCGCGACATGATCTGACGTGGGGGGAGGGCTGACACGAGAGGCCGATCAAAATGGTGAAACATTCAGATTTGCTTATCAAGATTCTGTTCCGTTCAACTGCTTAGACCTGCAGAACTTTGCTAATATATTAATGAGACCACTGCGCTGACTCGAAAAGTCGGGAACGAATTGCCCAATGACGCAGCGTCACATCCTAGAAGAACGGATATCTCAAGGCAGAAATATTCTAAACCCTTTGACGTACTTTGCGATCCAGTGCCCGCCGATTTCTGAAAAAGCATTGCTTTGTTGAAAGGTTCCCTGGCTTCGCGATATTAACCCGAATTATATTTAAAAATCCAGTCCGTACCGCGCAGTAAACACACTCCGTCTCGGTTATAAAAACCAGTCAGTTAATGTTGTATAGGGAAATAATCGCTGTTTGTTCTGAGATCCACACAAAACACATAAATACACTGTGTGGGGAGAACGTAGAATTACATCCATAAAGATTCAGTCCGTACCGCGCAGTAAACACACTCCGTCTCGGTTATACAAACCACTCAGTTAATGCTGTATAGGGAAATAATCGCTGTTTGTTCTGAGATCCACACAAAACACATAAACACACTGTGTGGGCAGGACGTAGAATTATATGCATAAAGACTCAGTCCGTACCGCGCAGTAAACACACTCCGTCTCGGTTATACAAACCACTCAGTTAATGCTGTATAGGGAAATAATCGCTGTTTGTTCTGAGATCCACATAAAACACATAAACACACTGTGTGGGCAGAACGTAGAATTGTTGAATGTTAAACCTGGTGGTACATATAGTAACCGCTGGGCTTTAGAGGGCTAAATCAAACAGCGGGTTCATTTCCGGTGTGCATTTAAGACTGTGTTCTTTCGTGTTATCTACTCGCAGTCAAAAGGCACGTAACTTTGACGTAATGATGCGGAACATTAAAAGCTACTTAGTCACGAGGTCGCATTTCTGAGCTCGGATGACATTAAGCTGTGTTTTCTGTCTCTAATGATCTTCCCCGACTGTAATCGTGTTTTAACTACGATGTCACAAATCACGGTGGGTCGTGCCATGGCTTAAGCAGTTAGTGGCCGTGCTGTTTCTGCAGAGATCCGGCTTCGATCTCAGGCAGGGCCATGTGGAATTTGTCGTGGGAAAAGTGACACTGGGACAGGTTTTTACCCGAGCACACCATTCTGCCAGTGCTCCAATGCTTACTCATTCATCTTTCACCAATTGACTGACTGACTAACTAACTAACTAAAAATTCAGTGGAGTAATTCTTGAGGAGCTAGCAGTTCCTCAGCTAGTCAACAAATTCCCCACATTTTATGGAGCCCAAAATTTCATTGCTGTCGTCACAACAGCCCACCACTTGTCTCTGTCCTGAGCCAGATTAATCCAGTCCGCCCCCTCTCTTGCCACTTTTTAGGATGCGTTTTAATAGTAACCTCCCATCTAAGCCTAGGTCTTGCAAGTAGTCTCTTTCCATGAAATTTACCCAGCAAAATCCTTTACGCATTTCTGTTCCGTTCCACACCGGACAACCCACCGAAATGGAGACGGCATGAATTGTGTGCTGTTTGTTGTTTGTGTGTTCAGCATGATCCGCACCACAAACAGCTGTTCTTGCCCTGACAAATGTTAATTGCTTGGCTTTTATAATGAACACAGAGTACGGTTTTTGTGCGGTGGGAACTGAATTTTTGAAATATTGTTTGGATGAGCCTCAGCCGTCACACGGCAAGGCTGTCCGTATTCTTAGCCATCAGGAAACCGACCCGCACACCTCAGCAGGCTGCTTTCGCACGGGCCACTCTGTGGACGAGCCACTAGTGTCCCGGCCACAGACACCAAGTGGCTTGAAAGGACACGGGTACCTCTGACGTCACAGGCCAAGCCTGAATCTCTGTAATGAATCCTTCCATAACACACACACACACACACACACACACACACAGCTTGTATTATTTTTTGGCATCGCTGTGGCTCATGCGAACGTTCTCAAAACTCTGTGTGTTACACCAGTGGCCCAGCCACAACAACGTGTCCCAGCCACTGGCGGGGAAAGCCACTGCTCGGCCACAGTCGCTGTGGCCCAACCTGCAAGTGTCTCGTCAAGAGGTGGCCTGGCGGTCGGCGTCCACTAAGTGTGCGGCTACTCAGTGTCCCATGTGAAAGCAGCCTTAGAGATGATCACGTCTAATGCGCAGCGGCCAACATAAAATAACATCACTGTATGTATTGCGCTGTTTGTAATTAGTTTGGACTACGAAGTGCCCCCAGTTCAACGCAGATACCGGCTCTTGAAGGGGACCGTCAGGGGCCCGGCAGTGAAGTGCATTTAGGTAAACAGGTGTTACAGGGGCAGTTGATTTTAGTTTTGTGCACTTTTATAGATGTCAGCTTCTAATGCCACGATGTGCGGAACCAGAGAGGGCTGTGGTCAACTCAAATCTCTGTTCAAATAAACCGAAGAAACAGCTTTCGAATTTAACACATCACATTACGCTGTTTTTACATGTACACACATACACACACATACATACATACATACATACATACATACATACACACATACATACATACATACATACATACATACATACATACATACACACACACATACATACATACATACATACATACATACATACATACACACATACATACATACA
>BLKM01000895.1:1854528-1862028 GCA_013340265.1 Coptotermes formosanus
CGTGCTGGCTGTGCGTAACACGCACAGACCGTGCTGGCTGTGCGTAACACGTGTAGACCAGAGTTTCTGAATCTTCATGGTGACCCGGACTCCTCACAAAACCTCGCTAATTCTGCCGACCTCCGCCCCCCTAAATTATCTCAAATCGCGGGTCACGCTAAGGTAAAACTGTGACATTTACAGCTCGAAAAGTTACAAGACACAGAAAATACTTAAACCTTACACAACCTTATCAAGTCGATGTACAAATGCATCACAAAACTATGGTTTTTCCAGCAGCAATGACAATGCAAATAAGACTGGGGGAATCTGCAGGAACAGCAAATTATAGTCTAACAGTTTTTACGTTACTCACACCGTGCGCACTCTTACGGTGAATAAATGAACCAACACACACACACACACACACACACACACACACACACACGTGCACAGCTACATGAGCGGGCTGGCCTTGCACTCCTTGGCTCAGATAACTCCCTGATGATGGCACCTCGGTGTCGAAACGTGTAGGAGTTTTATACTTACTTTTGAATATATTTTATTAAGTGCAGAATCTGATCAAGGTGTTGAACTTGTTATCTAATAAGCAGAATCTACTCAAACCGACGACATCTTGGCACAACTGACGCACCCCGCTTGATGGCCGCTCTTATAACAAACACAAAGACCGTGCACAGTGTCACAAGCATTCAGTAACTTTCTGCACTTTAAATTATAATCACAAGGCAAAAACAATCTCGTGGCCAGGCCGCGCGGACCCCGCGTGGTCTGCGGACCGCGCTGTGTGAACCATTGCTCTAGAAGTGGCATGTTCCCAGCGACGCAGCCGAGGCATTGCAACAGGAGAGTCCTCGACCCTGATTGAACTCTTTCGCAGTTGATAATTAAATTAATTTGCTAATGGATAGTACTCAAACATTTTTGATAACACGCTTAAAGCTCCAATATTTTACGCGAGTTACCGCCAGGCCTTCCCATATGAACGATCGGTAGCCGCCATTTTGCTCCTATCGATTGTAGATACAAACTGCAAACTGGGGTACAGAAGTCGTGACTGTCATGCCGAGTTTGGTGGTGATTAGTCAAGAGGACTGAAGCTTAACGCCGGGGACAGGGAAAGAGGGAACTGCCGCCCTGTCAGCAGACAGGGGAAGAGCAGCAATAGGCGATCGGAAGTTTTAAACACCATAACAAAAACCACGGAATGGAAATACAAATAGAAAGAAAGGAGTGACAAGGAAAAATAAGGAAAAAGTAAAGATAAAGTCTTGGTGCAAGCCATAAAGGCATACAGGGGGAGCAGCGGTACAGCTCCACTCATTCTTACCCTCTGCACTAATGGAGGTGTGTGCTTAGCTCCAAGTTCTGCCCCCCATACCCTCCTCACCCCGAAAAAACAGATTCAGGTGACCTTTGAATAAGAGGATGGATAGGCACGCAGCTTGCCTGAATTCTGAAGAAGAGAAAACCGTCTGCCGGGAATCGACCCACGACACATCGGACGCCTAGTCACTATGTTGACTGAGCTATCCCGGCTCCTGACGTAAAGAACATGAAGAGACACAAGGACTGTGCACCTGAGGGATGGTCTGGGCATTAGTCGACGGACAGCGTCCCGCCATTACAGGTCTGACGGGCAGTGAGTGCCTGACCGACCGACCGAATGACCAACTGACTGACCGACCGACCGACCGACTGACTGACCGACCCACTGGCTCCATGGAACAGAATCCTTCTTGAAAAGCCAGCAGTTCCTCACCTAACCAAGAAATTTTCTGCATTTCATAGGATCAAATGTTCATTACAGTGTTCACAACATCCCGCCACTCCTACCTATCCTGAGCCACATTAATCCAATCCACGTCCTCCGATTCTATTTCCTTAAGATTCATTTAATATTATCCCACCATCTCTTCCATTCAGGTTTCCCCATCAAAACTGTCTATGCACTTATTTTTTCCCACACACGTGCAAAACGCCCTGCCCATCTCAAGTTTCTTGGTTCGACAACCCAACCAGTCATCATACATTTCTCCAGTCTCCAGTCTCCCTCACCCTCCTATTCCCAGACACTCCCAGCCTCTGCTCCTCTTGCAGTGTTAGTGGCACTAAGGCGAAGTGACACTCAGTGCTGCTCCCACAGCATCTACGTCTCTCCTTACAAACGTGTTTGTTCTACATTTTTCTCCCATCTCGCGCACTCTGCGCCCCCACCAGTAAATCTCCTTTCCAATTGTCACTTGTGTGCATCTGCGGCCCCCAAGGCCCGTTCCCACAAGGTCTCTTATAGCCTTTCCCAGCCACTGTTTGCTTGCAGCTCTCGCTGAACCAACGCTACGCCCGATGAAAGTGTTCCAAATTGTTTTAGACAGGATTTACACTGCTGGGAAAAGGAAAAATGTCAGAGGAGGAACCAGCTGCAAAGTGGGTTTGACTGCTGCAGCGACTTCACTGCTTTGCAATACAAACCAACAATGTTATGCTAGTTTATTTACTGAAGCAAAGCACATAAGCTTATGAGATAACAAGTAATGCGCCGGGTTGTTACGTTCCACCGTCTTAAAATCTGTGACCCATTTAACCAGTCTTCACGAACCTCGGTACAAAAGGTATGCAAGTGTAGAGTTGGTCTTTATCATTTAGACGGGCCATGTTTTCTGTGAGGTGGGAACGGAATGTTCGTCTTTCATATGAACTTCGCCCGCCGTATAAAGTGTTGAAGGACGGACAATGGAGACGTTCCGACCTTCTTCACTCCTTCGAGGCAGTCTGCCTGTTTTCCAGCCCTGCAGACGGGCTGCCTCTCCAGTATGACTGTGACGGATCGAGTCCTTCCGGCAAAGCAGCCAGCTGCTCTGGCGCTGCGTAATCTAGATACTTGAACTGAAAAACCGACGACAGCGTCTTAGCCTGCTGTTTCTCGTTTTCCTTCTGTGTTGGCGTAAGAATATAAAGAACAGGGACTGGGTCAAACATCGATTCTCTTCGGACCAAGAGGAGGTGGAGGGGGTCCTCCATACCGGAATGTATGTACTGAACAGATTGCGATGCTGTTTGCTGTCAGACTGGTGGCCACTGCACTAACATAGCGCCAGTTTGTTTCACATTAATGTCAGGTCGGCTTCGGAGCACCGAAACAATTTGTTCTCCAACAGAGAGAAGGCTGTCGTATAAAGGCAACTGAAACAGGGCCAACCGCTAACGGTACAGCGCTATTGCATGCACCGAACGACTTAACACAGAAGACTGCATTTGGTCAGTAACTAACTGACTGACTAACTGACTGACTGACTAACTGACTGACTGACTGACTGGCTGACTGACTGACCGACTGACTGACTGACTGACTGACTGACTCACTCACTCACTCACTCCGCGGAGCACACAATTTGTTCAAAAGCTAGTATTTCAGCTAGTCGCCAACTCCTATTTTATGAACCCGCAATTGCACGAGTGTTCACAGCGGCACGGCACTTCTCCCTTTCCTGAGCCAGATGAATTCAATCTACCAATTCCTATCGCTTTAACAGCCTCTACGCTACTACCAGGTCCGCGAAGCCGTCACTTCCTGTTACTAATGGCCGGTAAATATTTGTCATCTCCCCTACGTGCCACGTGCCCGGCCAGTTTTATGCACCTTCTTTTAATCGCGGTAGAAATATTTTGCAAAGAGTAGACATTACGAAGCTGCTGACCGTGCAGCCTTCCGCACCCTCCTGCGTCCAAACGTTTCCACCGTCACTCCATCTGTCTTGCGCCGTCACGTCTCACAACCATACAAAACAACAGGTAAAGTTACTCTGCACGCCACTTCTGCTGTTCGCCTCTTACCGTCCGAACAATTCCCTTCTTTGTTACTTTGTGTTCACTGCCCCAGTATTGCGTAGTTCCTGTGCAGAGGGCAGAAGTAAGAAAACTGTTCTAGCTGCGCGTGTGCGGATACACGACGCCTGGCCACAGAGAAAGTGGCTTCTCTGTGCCAAAGCCAGGGCTCATTTTCGAAACGAATGCATTGATTATGCGCATTTCATGCAGCCCGACGTTTCATGACCGTGTTCACAACAGCCCCCCAATTCTCCCTATTTTGAGTCAAATTAATCTCGTCCAGGCGTTCCAATCTCATCCCTTTGAGATTCATTTTAATAATATCCTCCCATCTGCCCCTGTACGTTCCAAGCACACGCTTCCCTTCCGCGTTCCGCATCCGCTGTGCCGTCTTCAGGTGCGTTTGAACATTCTGCGAAAAGTGATTCATAACTTCACCAAATTTCTCTGTCCGTTTGTCTGTCTTTCCGTCCGCCAGCACTGAACAACTCGTCTGCCTCTAGACGGATTTCGTGAAATTGATACTGACTGATCTTCCTAAACTCTGTCGAGAAAAATAAAATTTGTTGAAACAATACAAAATGAAAAGATATTTTACACAAAGGCCTACGTAAATCCATATTAATTAATACCTCGCTGGACAGTTCTTGGGCTGTGGCAAATTTAAGGTAAAATTTGCAGAGAAATCAAAAGGCATAATACGCATAACATGAAACGCATTTTTCCCAAACATCGTCCCGTTTACGAAATAATTAGAAGAAATACGAGGGAGCAAGAGAGGCCAAAGAAATAATTGCCTGTGTTCTCTGCGAGGTACAAACTGAACCTTAATGCATTATGTAGACGAGCATCAGTTGGTTAAAGGCCACGGGTCACACCACGGCAGCAATACGGACAGTAACACTTCGTTTGCCCCTGTAGTACAAAATGTGGCCCCTCTCAGCACAGCCCTTCTCCTTCTTCTTCTCTGTCGTAGTCTTTTTATTTTCTTCAGCTACTGATTTGTTCAGTCGCCGGCCTCTCACTGCGGCGGCCAGAATTCCATTCGAGGCCAGTGTATGTGGGATTTATGGCGAAAACGTGCCAACTGCACAGCTTTTCCTCCCAGTACTTTGCTTTCTGCCTGTCAGTATCACTCCACAGCCCTCCGTACCGTTTCCATTTTAATGTAACTCTTACCAGAAGGACAAGCGGGCGAAGTCCGGGGAAGTTGGAATAAACCTACGCTGTTTCAAATGACGGAGAGCATTAGTCACAAAAGTACCTTCATATTGTTCCGAGGATTCAAAGTTCTGGAATCCGTTAGAGCCTAGGCAGCAGTTTGCGTCATTACTGCTTTGTGTCTCCATGACAGCAGGCTGTCTTCGCTTCTGCAGTACGTAATTACGGAACTGCGCTGCTGCTGCTGCGTTTCGGGTTCAAGAGTTTTGAATGACGTGGCCTGAGAATTAATACAATACCAACATTAATTTACGGAGTTTATTGTGCGTAATTCAGTTTATGACTGAAATAGGAACTCATAACTTGTTTTCATTCCATTTCAATTTGAAGCTTCTTAAAAAAAGATTCCGCCCTCTCATCAGCATCACCGCATCGCCACTCTTCGCCATAATTTGATGATACAGAAGGAGGAGCACGTATTACGCTTGCAGACAGAATTTTGTACTTAAAACTCGCCAATTTGCCAGGGAACAATCTGATCCTAAAACAGGCACTTCAAACTGGCGGCCCGCAGGCCAAATGCGAACCGTTTGACTTCTTTTTTCGGCCTCTGAAATTTTTCAAAACCAACTACGCATACCGCCGAAAAATTATGCTATATGAGTAAACAGATTGTTTCACTGAATATCGCGTTAGAAATAACGTAGAAGGAACTGGACTTAGCAGGCAGGCTTCTGAGTGCAGTGACTGAGGAAGATAAATTAACACCTCACACAGAATAGACAGTCTTGAAACCGGGATTTTAACCCGCGACGTCCTGAACACGACGTACAGTTACTGCCCGCTGCACAGTTAAGTAAAGCGATCGGACACTGCACTGGCTAGCTTATTTCTTAAGAACCGAACAGTTCGTCAGCTGGTCAGAAAACCGTCACCATTTTTTGAAAACCGAAGGTTCATTACCGTGTTCACAACAGCCCCCCTGTTGTCTCTATCCTCAGACGTTTTAATCCAGTATACGCCTGCGCATACTATTTACTTAAGACTCGTTTTTAATATTATCCTCCCATTTGTTACTATGTCTTCCCATCCGTCTCTTAGCTTCATGTTTTCTTACCAGAACTCTGTAGGCATTTCTGTTTTCCCCATACGTGCCATATGCCCCGCCCATCTCATTACCCTCCATTTCGTCACCCCAGTAACATTCCGTCAACAGCGCCAGTCGGCGCCCCCTAGCGGCAGGCACGCAAGCAACAAACGATACACTCATGTTGTGTCATTCAAAGCCAATCACAGTTTTGCTATCAGGCAGAATATTACAAATTCAAATGTGGGTCACGTGATTCGAGTTCAGTGTGAAATGCTGCTGTTCAGTCGAGAGGTCGCTTGTCATTCTGTGGGCTCTGCAGTTTGTTGTGTGGCTCCAACACACTGACCGCCTGCGCTGCACATACAGGCGGGCCTGCAGGTCTGGAGGTCACGCACATAGGCCTAGGTACGCATAGCATGGGGGGGGGGGGTTAACAAAGGTGGGAGAGGCCCTTGAAATGACGTAGTTCGGACATGGTCAAAATATCGCATGGTTACAGCCGGCTGTGTTTTGCACGATGATATTGCAACGTGTAATTAAGTCGCCTTAGGTCTACCTGCTGCTTTACACGGGTGTGAAGTGTTAACATTTTCCGTTCCGTGTTCGCACATGGTGACACAGCTGTGCAGCCAACCGCAACACAAAGTGTTTCTTGTTTATTTTAAGACGTCAGTTTACAAGTGCGACACGTCTCGATCACTAGATCATGATCTCCGCGGACATCTCAGTGGAACGTGAAGATCATGCAACAAACATCGAGACGTGTCGGACTTTGTAAACCGACATCTTAAAATAAATAAGAAATCCTTTGTGTTGCAATTGGCTACACAGCTGCAACACGGGTGTGAAACTTGATCCCTCACAATAAGGGAAGAACACAGGCTGGGGGTGTTCGAGAACAGGGTGCTGGGGAAGGAATCTGGGCCTGAGAGAGAGGAAATAACAGGGGACTGGAGGAGACTGCACACTGGGGACGGGCGTGACTTTTACTTGTCTCAGGATATTATTAAAGTCATAGAATAAAGGAGGATGAGATGGGCAGGGGATGCAGAACGTATGGTGAGGTTAGAAAAGCCTACAGGGTTATGGTGGGAAAACTTCTAGGAAACAGTAATGTCAGTGCAGTTACGTTATAGGCCAAAGTAACTATGCCTGTGCGAGTGTGGACACCTTACACCTTACGAAAGAAACATGTCGTTGTTAAAGCCCAGTGGTTACTTTACGTACCGCCAGGTTTAACATTCACAAATTCTACGTTCTGCCCACACAGTGTGTTTATGTGTTTTGTGTGGATCTCAGAACAAACAGCGATTATTTCCCTATGCAGCATTAACTGGCTGGTTTTTATAACCGAGACGGAGTGTTTACTGCGCGGTACGGACGGGATGTTTGTCTATAATTCAAGTTAACTGTCGTATTTA
>BLKM01000895.1:1864528-1887325 GCA_013340265.1 Coptotermes formosanus
TTGAGGTAATTTGAAAAGCGAGAGAAGGACCGGGGTTATTTTGCTGTGCTTCTGTTTCCTAACGCGCTAACTGTGATAGGGAATTCGTCCAGCGAATTAATCTGAACTTTCATTTCTGTAGCGACGTTAAAACTTTCAGCATTTTGCTGCACTGCTGACAGGAAAAAGCAGAGGCAGGATTTTGCCTATCTATGTGTTACGGCGTTTCAGAAATGCTGTGTGATAGACACAGATTTAAAAAGTTTGTTTCTGACTCGGCAGACATGAATGTATAAATGCAGGCCGCAGTTCACTACAAATATCGCTGCGTTGTTATCCTCGTGGAATTGTGTAGCGAAAGCTATCGATTGTGACGTCAGAAATCAATTAGGAACAGCCCTGAGAGTATTACTGGATTACAGCCCACAGTAACAATATGGACACTGCAGCCCACACAATTGCAGGGATGCCGTCACACAGCTCACTGGCTGAGGGCAGCAAATACATCCGCACTGCGGGAACAAGAATGATCTGTGCAACATAAATTCGTATTTTAAGGAGGCATGTTCAAACAGCAGGTTTCTACCCTGTACGTTTTGCGTTTAACAAGCATTTCATTTTTCGGTAGGAGGGTGCGCTTGTAGTAGTGGTAACATGCAAGAGATGGCACAAGAGTCGGCCAGACGCCACTCAGGCGGATAAGTTGATGTGCAGGGCGACAGCATTAGTGGCAGTTCCCGCGGAGCGGGTCACAGCGTGGTTTAGTGTCTGCGTGACGAACGCGTTCCCCTCAACGAACTCCAATGCCATTTGACAAACGCGTATGCTGACGATTGCAAGGGCGTCTTTTACCAGCGCCCCTGAAATTCAGCAACAGTTGCCGACCGTCCTACACGCAATTCCAAAAAGTCTGTTCCAGCGGTGCTTAACAACAGTGGGCAGAAATGCTGGCTGGATCCGCTGGACGAGATCGGGAGGGGAAAACAACCGACCAGTAAGGAAGGTCAGGTTGTGCTGAGTTGTGGGCTCTACCCGGAAGATTTTGGACACATCTTCGTATGTCGTGAGTTGTTTACACAAACTGAATAAAATGACTGCATGATGTGGAGGCCGCTCTGTACGTTTCAGCTCCGGAACTAATAAATGCACAGTTGAATCCGGTTATAACGACATCTGTTTATGCGACACCTCGCCTATAGCGTCAGATATTCTGTGGCACCAATTAATCCCTCACTGTTAACCATAACATTACACTCCTAGGTTACAAGAACACTCGTTTATAACGACACAAAATACTCAGTCCCTTCCATGACGTTGTAACCGCGTTCGGCTGTATTTAGATGAACATGACTGTCTTTTTGGATACGACGCCATGTGTTGTGGTACAAACTTACCAATTTTGTAGAAACGTAACCTTCTTCCTGCACCCTGAACAGCGCACCAGTACCTGCCTACAGACTACACGGCTTCACATCCTGCGTGATAGTAACATTCAACTCACAGTCCACATTCTCATTCACAATATTGCTTTGAGATAAACTTTAATATTATACTTCCCTTGCTTTTTTGTATGAGTATAAAATATGAAATCTCACATTAAGGGAAGAACGTATGATGAGGGTGTGTGAGAACAGGGCGATGACGAGGATTTTTAAGCTTTAGAGGGAGGAGAGAAAAGGAAAACGGATAAAACTGCGTAACAAACAACTTGATGACTTACGCGCCTCACCAAATATTATTAGGGTATCAAATGAAGGAAAATGAGATGGGCAGGGCATGTGGCACGTATGGGAGAAGAGACATACACACAGTCTATTGGTGGGAAAACTTGAAGTAAAGAGAAAATTTGGAAAAACTGGGCATGGATGAAGGATAATATTCAAGAGGAACTTACAGGAACAGGTTGGGAGGATGAGGACTGGATTAATCTGGAGCGGATCATATGTGGCGGGCTGCTGTAAAGAACGTGCCCTTTCCATAAAATAGTGGGAAATCACTAGCTGAACAACTATCAGATTTTCAACAGGAACTGTGTTCTGCGGAGTGACTTGTGGGCCGGCATAAGCCTGCGGACCCTCGACTGATGTGCACAGATCTACACCAGCTGTCTGGGCGGATCTACGCCGTTCGCGTGCCCAAGCTGAGACCTTCAGCAGTCCGCGAGCTGCACTGAGAATATAAAACGTCACACAGCCTGCCTTTCTATCAGACTGTCTGAAATCTGTAAGGGATTCTATTTTAAAACTCAATCGAGGGAGAAATTTCTCATTATGTCTTTCACTCTTGCGTTGGCATCACTACATAGCACGCACTGTTGTGTGCGCTGGTCAGCGAGCCTCAACGTTGTGCAGTTCCGTGTTTTAAAATATCTGCTAATCGCTACTCAACAGGGCCAAGTTATGAGCTGACAAGAACTTGAACCATTTTACCCTCTAAATGCTAAAGTTTGTTGGAATTACATACAGATATTCAGTTCGTACCTCAGAGAGAACACAGCTTTCTTTCATTAGGAAGACCAACCAGTCAATACTGTTTAGGGAACTGATGTCTACATACTGCGATACTCACGCGCAGGGCGCAAATACATTCAATATGTGGGCAAAATTCAGGACTTGAGGTCTTAGAACTGCAGTCAGCTAAGCTCGGTGAAAGTTACAGCTTTATCATGTGGTGGGAGCTGCGTCCGACAATTTATAAAGTAACTTTTTCAATCGCATATGTTTTGCAAGAACACGCACCCTGACAGAGAAAGGCATATCTGCATAACACAGCGAAGCCTCAGTGAGGAGGAGATTAAGAATAAGAAGAACAAACATGGTGAGTAATGACGGACTATTTATTTCAGGGAAGACACAAAAAATGTGCCACTTCGAGGGTTCCCAGCCAGTACCTGCTTGTCCCTCTGACTAACTCAGTTTGCAGGCATGGTAGAGCGTTGGGAAGGCACGCAGTTGGGGTGACTCGAGGTGGACTGCATGATTTGCAGCGGAGGAAAGAAGTTAAGCATTTGGGCTGGACTTTGTGTCACTGCTCTGAAGCCGCAGACCATCGCAACAACAGACTAAGCTTCCACTCGTACCGCGCAGTGAACACACTCCTGTACACTACGTAAGCACCGCACTGTTCACAGTGCAGCGAAGCAGTCGCTGACTGGCAGACCCGCACGGGGCACACGAACACAGTGTGCGACTGAAGTAGGACGACTGACTGACTAAACTAACTCCATGGAACAGAGGCCTTCTTGAGAAGCTAACAGTTTCTCAGCTAGTCAAGAAATTGCCCGCATTTTATGGAACCTGGAAGTTCATTACCGCATTCACAAGAGCCCGCCGCCACCTGTCCCTATCCTGAGCCAGCTCAATCCAGTCCATGCTCCCCATCCCTCGTCTTGAAGATCCATTTTAATATTATCCTCCCATCTACGTCTAGGTCTCCCAAGTGGTCGCCTTCCCTCAGGTCTCCCCACCAAATTCCTGTATGTACCTCTCTTTTCCCCCACACGTGCTCCATGCCCCGCCCATCTCATTCTTCCCGATTTGATCACCCGAATATTTGGTGATGAATACAGGTCATTAAGTTCCTCGTTATGTAGTCTTCTCCACTCCCCTGTCACCTCGTCCCTCTTAGGCCCAAATATCCTCCTCAGCACCCTATTCTCGAACACCCTCAGTCTTTGTTCGAAGTAGGACGACCAATTTGTAAACATCTGAACATGCGGTACGTACACGTACCGCGCAACATTGAAGGCGTAGCTGTACGTACGGCACTAACAGACCTAGGTGCCGCTCTGAAGGTAACATGCAGTCGGTGTGTCACGCGGCACCGACTGCGGGCAGACCAAGCGAACGGACTGAACCGAGCTGCACCGGCTACAGCGTTGCCTTCTGCCGGGATATGACTCCGCGTATATTGATGCACATTCACTGAGCGCACAGACGGAAGGATAAAGCTTGTCCGAAACGTCGACAACTATTTGCCAAACGATACGGCATCACATACCAGAACATCTTGCTGAAAACCTCTGTAACAACACGTGGTCTTCTGCTCAACTGGTTGTGTTAGCATGACTGTAGCCAGTTTAATCCTGAACAGCCTCTGACTCTCCCATCGGTTCCAGAAACTTCCGCATTTTCTTCTAACACACAATTCATTAACTTCCGGCTCAGCACTGATTCAATTTGCATAAGGCCGCCGTATCTTATTGCTCCCTGTCTTTAAACCCAGACGCCATTCCAGTCTTGTAATATATGTATATCTAATCCTCCAGCTTCCCAACCCCTAAACAATGTACACTGCTGCCAACTGAACCTTCTCCATTATTAAGTTTTCTTTCACGCCTTTATAAGGTTAATGTAAAGAAGCTGGTTGATAAAAATTTATGCATGTTGCGTAACAGCCAAGGTTTTGCCTTTCTGATTGTGCTGTTGCAAACGCACGGAAAATAACACGAACTGTACACAGGTCACAGAGAGGAACATCACTGGCAGAAATTCCTGTCTTATTTGTTTAAAATTAAAAGCATTACACAGACACAACACGGTGTTACAGACAGCGTGTTGTGTCTGTACCAGGCTGCTGTCTGAAGTGGCTCTAAGAAACTAAGTAACATCTCCTACCTCACAAAGAACACACTTCCCTTCCATTACGACAAACCGGCCAACCTTGTTCAAAGAAAATAATTCCTGTTTATTGTGCACGCACGTACGCAACACGTAAGCATGCGTGCGTGCGTGCACAATGCAAAAGTTCTTTTTCTTAAACCGGATAGGACAGACATTTGTACTGCGTGTTAAAGGGCGCCTCAGAGCAGCAACAAGAAATTTTAAGTTTGGCAGAAAGACTTTTCGTGTTACAAATGAAGGCAAATTTTAAACCGAAATATTGGTAACAGTGTGGCCTGATACAGTGACAGTGAGGATTCGAATCGCGTACAGTAACTGTACCGCAATACTGGCACACCGCTTTCACAGCTGTGGCTACCGTACATATTGGTAACAGCAGAAAACACATTTTCTACCTCAGTCACTCTGTATCAGGCGAGCCTTAGTAAAGAAGACACTGAAAATTCCCATGTTTTAATATTTGATAAACCAAATACTTCGAAGACAGGCCCGCGAGCCCGCAGACTGGAGGTTTGTAGGGGCGGCATCTATTGTCTTGCTGTTACACGACAGTGGCTGCAGCATACCCACCCCCCGCCACCCTCGCCGCGCCCCCAGCGATCAGCTCTACCGGCTGTACATTTCAAGCTTCAAAAAGCGAAACACAGGTCAGTCGATATCCATCCCCCACACCTCAGTAAGTCGGGCGCTCCTGGGTTCCGCCACTGCCTTGTGGAAATTTGACCCGGGGTCATGTGCTTGAATTGACCCGCGGTCAGGCAGTTACACACCTGCATAAGAAGTTGGGAAATGACGGTGGTGCTGAAGAATCAAGTCTTTAATCAAATAATACAATCTTTCGAAACGTCGGGAGCTATTTACCGAGCGACACAGCGTAACATCCCGTAAGTTAGGAAGTGGGTAAGAATTTGGGTGCGCCCAGTCACTTCTGCCACAGCGCTCCGCAAGCCGTGACCCTTACAGGAACGGTACTGCATATGAGGCGGCCTCACTCGCCCAGACGACTTCCGTCAGGACGTTTGTTTCTTCAGTTACGTTCGAGACGTTGTGGCAAAGCTGGCTGCCGTCGGCTAAAGTGTCCATTGTTCGGTTTGCGGTTTGAACAAAAGATATCGCAATGTGGCCACAATTTCTATTAAAACTGCCAGTTTTGTCAGACATTGTAAAAATCCATCACGTGATTCTCGAGCTTTTACATGTTGACATACAGACGGACGCACGGATGGACGGACGGACGGATATTGCGAGGAAAATGCGTGTCTTGAATGTTGAACGTGATGGCATTCAGAGTAACCACTGGCTCTAAAGGTTAATGCACATTTAGAAAACTGTAAGCTGACCCCGCAGCACGGCACAGCCCCTTATTGTGACCCAGCGTTACAGGTGATGGAGCCACTCCGTGTCAGCGCACACAGGACGCACAGTGACTACACGCTGATTGTTGACTTGTTCCAAAGGGATGTCATACTTCTCGTACACCCAGTAGTCCCCACCCTCTCCTGCGCATGTCGGACGCAGGATTTAATTTCACATGCAGCAGACAGCAGCAGCAGCAGCCTTACCAATTTCTACAGCTTTGTGATATGACATGAGTTCAGGTCGGCACCCTGCATCTGACGGTGGGTGTTCCGAGACATTCTGTGGGGCTGGTGGCTCAGTCGGCAAACACGCGGCCACGCACCGCCAGTGGAAACAGCACCTGCTCTTAATTACTTGTGCAGCCAATTAACGTAAAACAAGAACACGCGGAATTTCCAATACAAGTATCCCCTTGCAGTCTGCTGATTTGCGGGGGGGGGGGGGGGGCGGGCGAGGCAGATTAAACCAATTTCGAACTTGATAGTTATTCAGGGCCTGAGTAACGGTGATTACAGTGACCGCCCATGATGGTATGGGCAGTAACAGCAGGTACCTGACACAGTGTTCCTGCCGGTTCGGTTTGCTGTTTCCTGTGGCGGACCTGACAGAGAACACTCACAGGTACCCCAAACTTGCTGAGCAAGCGATATGCGGCACAGTGTGTGGGTGTGACTGATCGCCAGTCACAGTTCGCTCTGTTAACTGAACTTCCTAACTTGAGTGTTACTGCTTCTTTACGAGCATACCGCGCCCTCTCGGTAAAGAAGGCGCAACCCACAAACTGTCAGTTTCACGCGCGAAACAAGAAGGTGGCTCCGTTTTACACATGACAATGTTGTGACAGGTAGGGTACCGCCACCTGAATTGCTTGCTTATTCTTGAAGATGTAGCTGTCAGCTTCGCACGTGTCACAGGGGGCCGTTAGCTGAACTATTCGCTACACACAGCTGACATTAGCTCAGAGTGGCAGTTAGCCCTTTTTTTTTTGTCAAACAGGGGCGATATTTTCAGTTTCTGCTCCTCTTTGTTGTTGTATTCACAACAAACAAACCGCACGCCCAACAAATAACGGGTACTTTGCCTGTCAAAAACAAACATGCGATTCACCCCACCCAACACACATCTGACTGTGTGACGGTAGTTCTTTCAAGGTGCCGCACTCTAACACAGTGTCGCACTGCAGTGTCAGGCCTTGCTGCTACTGGTCAAGGTCACACAGCGCCTGTGACACACGAATGAGTATGGAGCATTGATGGTATGGTACTGAGAGGGGAAAACTGGAGTGCTCGGAGAAAAACCTGTCACAGTGCTACTTTGTGCACCACGAATCTCACATGGACTGGGCTGGGATCGAACCTGTTGCTGTGCGATGAGGGGCCGGCGACTGACCGCCTGTGCCATGGCACAAATCTGCAGCACTCGAGGGTTCCACATTACTGTGACAGGCGGTTCCACATTACTGTGACAGGCGGTTCCATCGAGGGTTCCACATTACTGTGACAGGCGGTTCCACATTACTGTGACAGGCGGTTCCACATTACTGTGACAGGCGGTTCCATTGAGGGTTCCACATTACTGTGACGGGCGGTTCCAAGAACGTCCCACTCACCTTCAGACCAAAAGACCCGTCTTATTAGCCTACAGCTTTGTGAATGCCCTAACATCTGTTATTATTGTCTTGAATTACTTAATCGGAAACCTTTTAAGTAGCTGACAGTTGCTTAGTGGGTCAAGATATTCTCACGAAACTTATCGAACCAGAAGTTTCAGCAAAACTTTACGCCATTTGATGCAACCCGCGGTACTTTAATCCAGTCCACTCCCTGGCGTCCTGTACACTTAAGGTAAGGAGGTCTACGCGCGGTTTAAAAGCTTTAGCTGGCTTTGCCCTTCAGTGTAGCAACGCGACTGTACAGGAACTCAACGTAGGGCTTTCCACCACCACCCCCCCCCCACCACGTTTCAGAGTGTCTGTAAGGCCCAACAGAGATACGTGTCTTCGGGGGTTAAAGGGGATGCAGCGTGCATGTGACAAATGGTCCCGCCATTGTACCCAACGTGTGGGCACTGTGACGCTTCTCTGTGCCTCTTGACTGCGTGTTAAGACGTCGCAGGACTATTTTTCTTACGTTAAGCGTCATCAGGCCTGAACTGCTGTCGACTGGGGGTCACACAGACACCGTCAGAGAATGCGCCGCTCTGGGTTACTGAGGTCGTCACTAGAAGGCAGCAAAATCACACATTACTCGTCCGTCAACTGTCCGTAACTCACCGTCACAAGTTTTCGGAGCCGAAATAATGGTAATAAAATATAGAGCAAAACACGCGACAGTGGTGGCAAGTAACAATGAAGCTGCATTGAAGATGCCGGCGCCTAACCGCCTCAGCTCCATCGATAACACATCTGCGTGCTTCATTAGCACTCTCGGCTGCTCTGTATACAGACTTGCATGTTTATACACAAAGAAAGAGCTGCATAAACAACTTTCAATTACTGCATGAAAGGAGCATTTAGCGCCTAACGTCTAATTCCGCGCTGCTGCTGATTCTGTAAATAATACTGCAGATGTTGAGAGGGCGGCAAACAATTCAGTGTGGCGTCGCACTGTTGTGTGTGAGGCGGACTGGCGCGGGTGTGACGCTTGACGTGTGAAATAAGGAACGCAGGGGATTGAGGGGTCTGTCGGGAGGATGTGACAGGAAGAGAGGGAAAATTACGCAGTTATGAGCTTCAAAATTCTGCTTGGCTCATTGTAGCGACCAGTGTGCGTACTGGACAATTCCAGTTTTGATTCTGTGCTGTTGACAGAAATATTTCTCTTCTCTAAAACGTCCGGACTGGCTGTGGGGCGAACCCACCCCATGTCTAATACTTGTGCCTTCAAAAGATTTCAAATGGACCCGGGCCCGAATCTCACAACTGCCACTGAGTGCAGATGTCAAGAAGGCAATAAGATCCACGCGTTGCTCCACAGCCTAACGCAAGGACAGTTTCATTATTCTTAGCGCAAACCAAACATAAATTTAATGTATCGGTGTGCTGGATTCTGACCGTGCTATGTTGATGCTCAACTCTTTCTTCAGCCTCAGTTCACAAATAACACAGTCAATGCCCAAGTCTTACTTTAGCCTCAGCGCGAACCTCACAGAGAACCGGGGTGTGACACCAAGAATTACCTCGGACATACTTAGGATGGAACAGTATAAACTGGATTCAGCCGGCCAAAATAGTGTCCAGTGGCGGGCTATGTAAATTCGGTCTGTATGAAATGTTGGGGATCTGTCTATGTGATGAAACGCTACACTTTGTAAGAAGGACTCGTCTGTGCGGCAGTATCTCATTATTTACACACGTGTGCCTTCTGTCAGATCTGAGCAACGTGAGATTCCTAGCAAACTTGTCACAAAACTAGCGACATACACCTGCTGGTCGCCCTCAAATTTCAACTGATAACGAGACGACTGCGTTTGTGATGCCACGTGACCTAAGCTACATTAACTAAGGGGCCTTTCTGTTGGAGGTGCGGACTGTTTGCTGCGGGGTCGGTACTGAATGTGCACACGGACTTCAGCCCAACACAGTGACTGCTCGAATCCTCTCCCCAGCTGCATGCTCCAACACTCCACTTCACTTCACTTCACTTCCCGAGGCTTTACCTTCCACCCAACGTATATTTACTAGAAGGATGAGCGGGCACTGCCTGGGAACCACCACAGCTGCACACGTTCTCCTTCCCTGTGATGGGCACGGTGTCTGTCTCTCAGCACTTTCTCGCTCTGTCGAACTGTTCAGGTTTCAGAGTTCCAACGTGTACAGTGCAGAATGTCAAGAATCGAGCAGCGCTGCCCTTGTAATTATATGCATGTAAATTTTAGAAAATCGTGAGGCAAGAAACTAATCTGAAATAAAATAAAGACTCAATTCGTACCTCACAGAGAACAGTCTGCAAGATAAAGGCTAGCCACAATAACAAAATGCAATACGAAATTTGAAGGGGTGTCCCTAGACTCCCGTGTCAGTCGCTTCCCAGAGCAGTTTACGATTGGCGGCTTTGTGACGTAGAAGATACGGTTCTCGAGCGGCAGGTGGGCGGCAAGTGGCTCGCTTTTGGACACCACAACTGCATCCGGCAGGCCCCTTTGTACCGGCGAGTTCACACGGACGGTGTCACACTTTATTGGCTGTCACGGCGCAGCAATGACACCGCACATCGCGCTGCAAGGAGGGAGGGGGGGTGGAGGTGCAGTGTTGTTACCCACTCAGCATCGACCCAAAGACCGGCGACGGCAACGAGGACTCGTGGTTTTACTCAGCTCCCCATCATTCCCAAGCCATTATTTACCATCTTACGATGTGCCCCGCGTTGCTGACTGAGTGCCACGGGAGTCCCCACGCACAGCGCTTGCCTTAATTACATACGCAAGCTTCAATTTCCTAACTCGAAGACTGTTTCTTATTTACGGCCCCAACTGCTGCACCGGCAAGGCAAACAGATATACCACGAGCGAAGAACGGAAACTTCTGCCTGACTAACCAACCAAGCAGCCGATCCCACTGGCCGCGCGGTCTAAGGCGTGGGTGTGCGGCCGTTCGCTTGCGGGGATTGCGGACATGGATGTCCGTATTTTGTGAGTGTTGTGTGTTGTCAGGTAGAGGTCTCTGCGTCGGGCTGATCACTCGTCCAGAGGAGTCCTACTGAGTGTGGTGTGTCTGTGATCGTAAAGCGTCGATAATAAGGAGGCCCTGACCCACCGGGGCTGTCGCGCCACAGAGAAACCTAACTAACTAATTCCACTGAGCACAACAGCAGTTCCTCAGCTCCTCGCATTTTATGCAATCCGAAGTTCATCACCGTGCTCACAACAGCCCGGCACATCTCCCTGCAACTCCAGACCACGCTTTCCCACCCGAAAGGCTGGGCCTTGAGAGTGGTCCTTTCTTTCGGGCTTCACCAACAAACCCCGTATGCATTTCACCTCTCCTCCATACGTGCCACATGCCCCGCCAATCTCACTGTCCTCGATCTGATCACCAGGGAACAGGTGCTGTTGCCTCCCTGTAGCAGACGGCAGACTGTACTGTCGCTGCTCTCTGGTGTGCTTTCCGGAATTTATATGAAAATGAACATTCCTGTCGGAAGTGAAATGTAATGCAACTCGACCGTCGGCAAAATATGTACAGAATAATTTAAGGGATTGCCTGGAAGACAAACAAATAAATAAACGCAGTACGTTCTCAGATCCGTGCGTCTGCAAAACGCTTCACAATTTGTCACTCTCGATTGCTGAAACCAACACTGCAAGTTATTAAACGTTTAAAGCCCGAAGGTAATCTAAGTAAGGCATAAATATTCGGTTCGTACCTCACAGAGAACACAGTCCATCTCCATTATAAAGACTAACGGTGGATGCTGAGCAGGTATAAATAACTGCAGTTTATTGTAAGAATTATGCTTTGTGTGGGTATGTGTAGAGAGTGTGTGTGTTGGTGTGTGTGTGTGTGTGTGTGTGTGTGCAAACAGGCGGTAAACTTCATGACCACTGTAACTGACGTCGTTAAAGAACTGGGCACACCAGAACTCAGTACACGTGGCGGCACTTCGCTGCTATCCGAACTTGGTGTCTGCAGTAACATGCAAGGAACGGGGAAAAAGGTGCTCGGGGTTTAGGGTGGGTAAAACTGAAGGACAGAGACCACTTGGAAGACCTAAGCGTAAATGGCAGTATCGATTACAATGGGGTTTAAAGTAATGGAATGTGAGGGCATGGGCTGAACTGATCTCGTTTATTATATAGACAAGTGGCGAGCTTTTGTGAAGGCGGTAATGAACTTTCTTATTGCACATACTGCTGCGACTTTCGTGACTAGCTGAGGACGTCCCAACTTCTCAGCGGACATCTGTCCACGAAGTTGTGCAGTCAGCAGCAGAGCACCGCCGACATAGCCGAGCGCCTCCACTCCTAATCTTGATTAGGCTAGAGACGTTAAATAGGGCAATAATGACTTAAGTCTGCCGCTTGCCGCCCTGAACAGCGGCGGCATTCAGAGGCGGCAGGCAGTAAATTATGTATGGATATTGATAAGCAGTCAGGGTGGGAGTGGGCAGCATGTCCCCGCCCACATCAAGTCCGGGCTAAGTCTCAGTACCGCCCCCACAAGACGTCCACACCCGCGTCTTTCAACCGCCATCGAAATTCTGTCAGCTTTATTCACTTTTCAGACTCTCGTAGCTTCAAACGCGCTATTGAATTAACCTTTTAAAGCCCAGCGGTTACTGTACGTACCGCCAGGCTCAACATTCAGCAATTCTACGTTCTGCCCACACAGTGTGTTTATGTGTTTTGTGTGGATCTCAGAACAAACAGCGATTATTTCCCTATACAGCATTAACTGACTGGTTTTTATAACCGAGACGGAGTGCGTTTACTGCGCGGTGCGGTCTGAACATTTCCCTATACAGCATTAACTGACTGGTTCTTATAACCGAGACGGAGTCTGTTTACTGCGCGGTACGGACTGGATCTTTATACATAATTTACCTTTAGAGGGTTAGAGCCCATATAACTGAAATTTTAAAACACATGTGAGTTTCGCTTGACTGGCGATGCAGTATGACAAGAGATGTGCCGTGGTGGAGGCTCTTAACGACGCCAGTCAGTTACGACGCATTTGCTACAATACGAGCTGCACTCAAACTTGGAAGGTTTAATCGAAGAAAAATGTTTTGTACCTCATTTTCACACCTGCATATTCTTGAAATTTTTTAAAAAATGTAACGTGCGTGCAGTACTGAAGTTCACAGAGCACCAGATCGCTGTGAAGAAGTGTCACTGTAACCTCGCGGTAAGCACTGCGCAGTGTACATGTTGCCTGCTGCACACTGCAAGCACCTTCAGTACAAAGTTTGTTTCCTTCGACACTTTGAGACACCGGAGGGTGGAAGGAGGGCGCTGAAGACACGCTCCTTAACGTTAACCCCCCCTCGTCACCCATCAATAAATAAATCTAGCTGATTTAGGGCCGGGCGTTCGGCACTGGAAGTAAGAACGTGTAGGCTACTGCTGTGACGTGTGCAGACACCGACGGGCTGACGTAAACTCTGCTAAGTGAAAAGCAAAGCTTCGAGCCTTACTTGTGTTTGATAAATCTCACCACTGTGTACAGTTCACTGTGCTGAGAGGAAACTAAACATGAATAAACAAATATTTCCAGTCACCCCTACGTACATTACTGTAACACTTCGCATACATGAAGACCCCAGTCTAATGCAGCAAAAATTCCAAATACTTAGTGTAATTTCGAGAAACTGAAATTTGAAAAATTTAAGATCGTTGTAAAACTCTATTTTTATAGCCCCAAAATCAAAGTCTGTGCATCTCATTACCTCTGCCATTTGCACAGTGTTGTGGTGGCAGCACAGTGTTGTGGTGGCAGCACATTGTTGTGGTGGCAGCACAGTGTTGTGGTGGTAGCACAGTGTTGTGGTGGCAGCACATTGTTGTGGTGGCAGCACAGTGTTGTGGTGGCAGCACAGTAAACCTTCTCGAACTTGAATCTTTCCAAACGAGACAGTCGGAGTTGCGGACTCAGGCCTCCAGGGATGTGACGCTACGTGCTTGGCTTTGGTCTCACGTTACGAAGCGCCGTAATGCTTCCATCTTCAGGGTCAAGCAGTTAAAGCATAATTTCTTCGTGTACTTTTCGATCCTGAAGACGAAGGCATTACCTTCCTTCGAAACGGCGCCAACCGCTCAGCCACCAACACAGTGTCACATCCCTGAAGACCTGAAATCGTGGGAACTCCAAATCTCACATTCAGCGCTGCCGCTGTATACAGCCGAGTTGGGGGGGAAGCCTAATTGGAGCGACACGATACGCCAGCTAAATGCGAAACTGCAGACAGACAGACACTGATGATCACAGCGTAATCCCTCTGATGGTAGCAACACTCTCTGACACGCTAACGGACTAATACCAACTTAACCACTCTGTTAATTAAGGATCCCCCCCACCCCTTGAACGGCCAGTTCATTCAGTTTTTCGCTAGAAGAAGCCACTAGACCCCGTCCGCGGAAAGTTCAATCCGGTGCAGAAATTTACACTTTATTCCTTTAGGATACATTTTAATATTATCCTGACACCTACGCCCTGGAATTTGAAAGCAGACCGCCGGAGTAAAATTCTGTACTCATCTCTCACCTCCCTCTAGTACGGTGCCGTCACTGTGGATCAAGAATTTCGAAGGATAAACTAATATATCGTGGCCTATAATTTTTCTGGAAGGAAAACTACACTGCACTTTACCAAGGAGAGCAGGCGTTAGGGCCGAGTCTCGAAACGGTGACCTCCATTTCAAGAAGCATGATGGCTCTTCATAACAAACTCTTACACGGTTCCATAGGCGAGTTCGGAATGTCTCAACACAATAAACTTAACACGCAAACAGGGCAAGAAATAGCACCTACCCTTGTTAACAGAAACATAGGGCAGCACTGGCACAACGTAGAGTGTCAGGACATTACACACTTTGCAACATTCCGAAAAGCCGTCCCTCTTAAGATTCCTCCATCCTTCCGTCGCTGGTCATTGCCAAGCGAACGGAGCGGAGTTTTGTAGTGCAAAGCGAGCCATGCTGATCCGCTTCTTTGTCTGGCAACTGTTTAATTCCAAAGCTATTACCATGTGACGTCACAGCAGTATATGACAGAATATCGGTGAGTAAAAATGCATATTGGTAACAGACGGCAGTTCCACCGTGCCCACGGAAACAGCTGTGACTCACTCACAAACTAAGCGTGTTACGCACACTGAGGTGACAGTTTAACATAGTGTAAGAGAAACTCGGACGAAGAACAGCCCTGAGGGCCGAAACAGCAACGTTGGGTTCTTCGTAACGCTTAAACTGCAATAAAACCTTTCACGCCATTACACGCTAATAACGACGGCGCGTCGCTTTCAGCTCTGTCCACCTGTGAACACCGCGTGGTGATAACGTTTTACGACGGCCATCTTGTGTTTACTGCGCTGTCCGTTCAGGCCATACGCCATTTTGTAGGCACCTGCGATTTGCTCAGACAAAGCTGCCTTATCACGCGCTAGTGTCGGTGCAGTTGTAACTGCTCAAAAACATAGCTATGAAACCTGTTTTAACCCCAAACTTACCACCCAGCTTTTAAGCGTTAGTTGCGCTGCGCGTATCACACACTGACCCACAGCAAGCAGATCGTCTGCCTCCTTGCGTCTTGCGTTCAAATTGCGGTCCGTAAGACCAGGCACTATAATGCCGGCTTTGCACCGTTCCATTCACTTCTGTACGCATGCCTTCCAACGCGTCAGTCCCAAGCTACTGTAACTGAACGGATGACGTTAAATACACCAACCTTCCATCATGTCAGTCCGAAACTGCTACTGACTACGCAAACTGAATCGCGGTCGGCCAAAGGATTGGTACTCCTACTTGCGGCTCGCTAAGTCCTGTGTTCGGACCTCGGCTGCAGACTAACGCGGTCCATGCCTTTCTTCAGTCACTTCTGTCAGCCTCACACCACGCCGTTCCGTTTGTTCCTTGCGCTTTGTCCACTTGTTACGACAAACCGAGCGCCTAAAGACATCGTTAAACAGTCGGCACTCCCTCTATCGACTGCACGCAGACGGTCGCGCCGCCTTCCTGCCTTCACATTTGCCTCTCGACATTACAACCGCTTCGATTTTCAGAAGCCAGTATTTTACACACCTTCATGTATATTGCACATGCATTCAGACATTTATGTCAAATTTCTTTATGTAGATTCTACGCCCTATAAATCTAAACAGGAGAGAAAAACATGCTGGGGAAAAGTGATGTTGACGTCAATTTTATATTGAAGAGAGCTGCGCCGCTGAAAGGATGTTTACTCAAACGGAAGGACTCTTCGTATGAATACAGGCTGAGTGGGCAGCAATAATATGGAAGTGCATTAGCGCTGTGCGCGGCAGACGATAAACTGTTTCGGAAACTTATATCTGCCGTTGGCTGGAGCTGCTGTATACGGCTTACACTGAAACACGCTGTGAACTGCCGATGTTAAACTGCATTACACGCACAGAGTCAGTCCGCACCTCACAGAGAACAGTCTGCCTCCATTATACAAATACAGAGTGTGGCCAAATGTGGTGACAGTTGCCACCGCGCCGTAGAGCCTCCACAGACGTGAGGGCGTCACGCCACTCCGCAGTAGGCCCGCTAACTAACTCCACGGAGTTTCATTACCGCATTCACAAGAGCCCGCCACTTGTCCCTATCTTGAGCCAGCTCAATCCAGTCCATGCCCCATCCCACTTCTTGAACATCCATTTTAATATTATCCTCCCATCTACGTCTGGGTCTCCCAAGGCAGTAGGCCTACACTGTGCATAAAACTAAGGTGCACGCTGTGAAGGAGGACGGCGGACATGCCTTACAGCTCCACTCATTCTTAACCTCGGCACTATATACAGGTGAGTAACCAATATGACGCCCCAGATGCTTTAACCCCAGGGCAAGGCCCCCCGGTACCAACTGAATATGGTGGTGTTGCCAAAGATCGGACGCTGTCCGCGTTACTTGAATGCACAAACAGACCCACTAAGCTCAACTGATCACTAGGCCTTGAAATTGGTCAAATGATTACAAAAGGAAGATCTTCCAAATATACACCCTGTATCGGAACTGACGTTCCATGTTCAGGCTATGTCTTAACCAGCTGATCAAGTCTGAATGTATAAATATGAGACAAGCCGCAGCCAGTGTAAAGGCAGCAGTGAAAAGGAAAGATGGGAGGTGATACAAACGTGAATATAGTGAAGAAGAGCCCCCGGACACTCGGGCGCCTAATTGCAAGATTGCTGCTTCATTGTGACGTTGGTTTGTTAGCCCCGGGACTTGCACTGCTGATGTCGACAAACAGGTCACCGCACTTACTGTGCGGCGACGCTGGCACCTGCACAGCACAGCACAGCAGCTGCGAGGCTTGAGACAGGGCTTCAGCTGCTGACTGACTGACTGACTGACTGACCCCTGCAGGCCTATAACCAATACTAAAGCCACGCCCTGTGTTGAAGTACAACGTCCACACCAACTCTGGGAAACACCCAGTCTCATTCATTCGGAAACGGAGGGGGGGGGGGTGTTTTCTCCGAGGTTGCGGCTGCTAAGCGCCAGTTTGCCACTGGCCTCCATCTAGCGCCGAGGTCAAGAATTAGTGGAGCCGCACGCCATCTCCCCCTATATGGCTTCGCAGCTGGACAGGGAAAAGTTACCTTCAAGACCAACGTATTAATTTCGTCACAGGAACAATTTCTGACGGGCATTACACTTCGCGGGACACATCTGCAAGCAGCTGTGCTGGCCTGTACCTACGGACGCGTCTTGCCGTAGCTCGGTATGAAGCTGGCGCTGTGCTCGTACCGTGCCGATAAGAACTGAATTCAAATCGCGTGATTTGGTGGGCACATTCATTACCACACGCATCGCAATCCGACCAGTTCTCTACGAACTGCAACCTACGGATTACGCTAAAAGAATTGGATGCAAATTTGAAACACGGCTGTACGTGTGGCCGGCACAATTACGCCTGGTTACTTCAGCCAGCTTACGCCGCGCGAGCAAGGCGCTTAGATGTTGTATTTAAGGATGTCATTATTAATTGCCAAAGTATATGCCGTCGGTGACAGAAGAATGAGCGAGTGTGGAGCAATGGTGGAATGATACTGACAGGGAGAACCGAAGTACTGGGAGAAGGACCTGTTAGTGCCGCTTTGTTCACCGCAAATCCCAAGTGGACGGGGCCTGGGATCGAAGCGGTCAAACTACGGTGACAGACGGTCGACTGAGCGTGTGAGACACGGCACGGTCTTTTGGAAACTTAAGTAGATGTAAACACTCAGCCGCTACCTCAAGAAAACCTACTTCGGCTCCATTACAAAGACCAGTTATTTACGGTCTTTTTTGGAAGGACGCAAATTTTTAAAAAATCCACTTGGACGGACCGTGTTAGAGAAAGTGCGTCGATGAGAGGCGTAAGCAGAATCAAAGGGGAATTCTTTCCCCTCGTGCAAGAAAGCGCCTTCTAGAGTCCTGCCCCCCCCCATATTAAGATTAATGTGGGCCCAACATGAAATGTCAAGGCTGAATCGGCGCTGGCGGTTCATTTCCTGCCCAACACAACGACGTGTCGTCGCGAATTACTGCGAACGTAGTCACTTCCCGTTACGCTCCATCAAAATTAATGTGTCGTCTGTTTGACTATCTTCATCTTCATCTTCATCTTCACTGCTGTCCCAGCCTGCTTTATGTGATTGCTGCTTGTTTAACGACGCTGTCAGCAGCTCACACTACAGTCAGCCGAGTGGCACGATAATTACTAATCATCATCACCATCATCATCATCAGCAGCAGCAGCAGCAGGGCACATGTCTTCCCATTTCTGTTCCGTCTTCATGGCTGTTGGTCTGTCCATTTCTTCCTTGGTCGACCGACGTTTCTTCTGTCGGCCGGTGTGTAGTCACACAATAGCCCAGCATGCGTGTAGCATTCGTTATCAATAAACTGTGTCCACTTAGTGTGAGAGATGTGTACTGCAGAACACGTGGTGTTACGGGACTCATCCGACCGCAATGGCTACCTCAGACTAAACAGTTTATTATTATTATTGTTGTTGTTGTTGTTGTTGTTGTTATGACTATTATTATTACTTACCAATTTACGGCTTAACATGCCCTCGAAGTACGAAACTTTGCAGATTTCCCACTAATGTTGGCAGGGCATTAGGCAGGTATGCTAGCCTCATTATACAAGGTGAGAAATTTAAAAGCAAACAGATGTCACAAGTTCTGGGAAGAACGTGCTTTTGTTGTGCACCTCGCAGTCACAATGCCGGCTCCGTGGTCTGGCTTCGTTTTGAAGTTCGGCTTATTCATAACACAAGAAGCAACACGACTACAGCCGATCCGTGCCGGAGCAACAAAAGGCAGCAAAGAAAGCAAATTGAGGGCTTCAAAGAAAGCTGAAACAGTGAGCGATGTTTCAGCAGTTCAGCTCAGCATATCGGACCACAAAGCGGAAAGGAAAATAAAGCTGATCCTGTGCACGCCATGAAGGCGTAAGGGAAAGCTGAAGCATAGCTCCACTCATTCTTAAGCTCTACATTAGATGGATGTGAGTGGCCAACTGCACGCCCTGACCGCTTTACCCCCGTGGGAGAAGGCCGGTGCCAATTGAGGGGGAGGCTGGGCGATTCCCATAGCAGGCTTGGACGTTTCGGAGGAGGTGACTACTAGTAATCGAACTTCCTACTCTCCAGCCCGTAACTTAGTCACTACACCAACTGAGCTATCCCGGCTCCCACTTGAGCTGCTGCACTGCACAATGTCAAGAAACGTGCAAGGAAACGTGGTACTGGCGACACTGCGTGCGTGTGGGCTAAGTTAACACGAAAAACGAGCCGATAGGAGGTCGGAACCCAGAGTTGTAGGATAAATTAATGACCTCTTACGTGTACTTAATACATCTGTGGTGTCAAATAATCACGAAACAAGAAAATGCTTGGTCGATACACTTTTAATTCCTGTTTCAGGCGCGCAATATTTAGGCACTCAGTCCGTACCGCGCAGTAAACACACTCCGTCTCGGTTATAAAAACCAGCCAGTTAATGCTGTATAGGGAAATAATCGCTGTTTGTTCTGAGATCCTCACAAAACACATAAATACACTGTGTGGGCAGAACGTAGAATTTGTGAATGTTAAACCGGGTGGTACGTAAAGTAACCACCGGCCTTTAGAGGGTTAAATTACCCATCCCACGTCGTTAAGTGCGGTTTTAGTGCCACTAATTCCGATAGCCAATAGGCGCCGCTTCGTGGTTTGTCACTCTGGGCTGTAAAGTACGCAATTTACTCCAACAAACCGCCCGACATAAAGCAGCAAGCACAAGGCCCGCGCTGTGCCCGACACGTTGAGTCTCGTACAGCGCCCGCACTGCCTCGCCCCGTCACCAGCTGCTTGCTTACCCGTTAACTGCAAGTTTAAGCAGTTCCTTCTTGAGAAGCTGCTAGTTCATCTCATAGTCGACAAAATCCCCGGATTACACACGGCCTGAAGGTGCAGTAATCCGTTCAGAACAGCCCGCTCATTCTCCATATCCTGAGCCAGATTAACCCATTCCACGTCTTCCACTCATGAAGCTCGCCAGTCCCCTGTCACTGCCTCCCTCTGTGCCCCCAGACACCCCACAGCACTCCGCCCTCACGCACCCTCATGCCATCCCCTCGTGTTATGCAACTGCAGTCAATTTTATGTTCTTATCAGTAGTGTTTTTCTGAACATCAAAACTCAACTTACACGCTGTAAGTCTGGGCACACATTCCAGTGCTGCGTCATCGAAAAATTTTTTCTTATTGCGTGTTTTATTAAACCGCTAATTTTGCACCGCTACAAGGTGGGTGACCAGTAACTGAGCGTGACGCAGTGGTGAAATAGCAACTGACAAAAAAAAAACTGAATTGCAGCCAAAACACCTGTCACAGTGCCACCTTGTTCACCACAAATCTCACATGGACTGGCCTGGGACTGAACCCCTGTTTCCGTGGTAAGAGGCTGGTCATTAACTGCATTTATGTGTTTTATGTGGATCTCACAATAAACACAGATTATTTCTCTACAGAGCATTTACTAATTGGTTTTTATAAGTGAGAAGTGTGTTTACTGCGCGGTACGGGCTGGATATTTATAACTGAGGTTAATTTTAATCTTTAAAGGCTTAAGAAAAGTGAAAAACTGTCCACAGTGTCAGTACTACAGGCTGTGTGAAACGTTACTGCAGCTATCAGCGGCTCCATCCCACATCAGCCGTGCACTTGTGCTGTTCATTTATAAGCTGATGTCAGTGAGCCTAAGGCCACCAAATCAATACCCGAGCAGTGCACTGGCGTGTTGTGAACAGCAACTCCAGTTGTTTACTCTTTCGCCTCTGCGTGATTTAATGAAGAAGTCTGCAGTGCGTATGGCACGAGACGCCTCCCAGTGGTGTAACTGACTGCCTGCTACAGACTGATGGTGCAAGGACCCCTTATCACCTGACTTGCTTCACTGACAAAAGCACCAGGTGTCACACTGCATTGGTCGCCAGTCCTTAGGCTTCCCGTTTATGACAGGCCTGCTATTGAAACTAAGCACAGCTGTAATACACAGAGCGCAGAAGGAAATAATAAATAATATTAACACGCACACGCAAGACACAACTGCACTACAGTCCAATATACATGGGTTACTTCTCACAACAAGTCTTGCGGTCTGGTTTACACCTCTACTACCGCTGTAAAAGCTGGAGTTGTCCTTGTGAGTCGACAACAGTACCCAGCTAGCCAATTAAATGCAGAGGGTGGTATCACTGGCACCGCCTTACTTCTCGTGGTGTATTTAGTATGCCACTGTCAGTAGCGCAAAGGAGAGAGCATGAAATGCCAAATGATTAGTGGATAAAAAAACTGCAAGGGATGTGGAAGGATGTGCTCTACACGAACTGTGTCAGACGACAAAACACCTCGGTGAGAAAACTCAGTGCCGCGACTGCGGCTGGTGACAGACGCCGACGCTGTAAATTGCAGAGACTGTGCTGTGTCAGTAGCAGAGGAGTGAATGAGTATGGAGCACTGGTGTAATGATACTGACAGGGGAAATCCGACGTAGTCGGAGAAAAACCCGTCACAGTGCCACTTTGCCCACCACAAATTTCATATGGACAGGCCCAGGATCGACTCCGGGCATCTCCGATGAGAGGAAAGTAATAAAACGTGTCTTCAAAAAAATACATAACAGGCGGGCTTGGAGTGGCTTCAACTGGCGCAGGCGCAGGGACGGGGCGCTGTGAACACGGTAGCAGAACTTCAGGTTCCACAGAAGTCAGTTAATTTCTTGAGCAGCTAAGCGACCGTCAGATTCTGCAGCATGGTGTTCACCGCCGCTGTACGTTTGGTGAGACACGCGATACATTTGAAACAGATTGTTATGAGAGGAAATTTTTACACGTGTGTTCGTTTGGAGTTAAAAGCATTAAACCGTCCCTAACGTGATGTCAGCTGTGTTTCAGGTTGCTCCACCATCAAGGCGTGACAGCACAAGGAGACAGCACCGGTGTGTCTGTATCAGACCGCACGGCGTCAGTCTTCATAGCGACCGCTTTGACGACCTCAAGGTTCACAAATCGTCTTGCAGTCTGACAAGTCACGCCTCTCCTCTACCAATGACAAGCCAGGGCAGCTCAGTGCACAACGACATGACGGCCGAGGGAACCGTGGTTCGATCCCCGACAGCGTCAAGACGTTCTAATCTTCTCCAGTGCTTCCAGGCCGACTGTGGGGCCCAACCAGTGTCAGTCCCAGCCTGCACCGGGCGATCTTTCCACAGTGGTATAGCGATCCGAGTGCGTCAGTGAACACTTGCAGAACCGAGTTCAAGAATTTATAAAGCTACGCCTCCGCTCCACCAAATTATATATGTTTGGTATAGACCTTAACTAACCCTCTAAAGCCCAGCGGTTACTGTACGTACCGCAAGGTTTAGCATTCAGCAATTCTACGTTCTGCCCACACAGTGTGTTTATGTGTTTTGTGTGGATCTCAGAACAAACAGCGATTATTTCCCTATACACCATTAACTGACTGGTTTTTATAACCGAGACGGAGTGTGTTTACTGCGCGGTACGGGCTGGGTCTTTATGCATATAATTCTACGTTCTGCCCACACAGTGTGTTTATGTGTTTTGTGTGGATCTCAGAACAAACAGCGATTATTTCCCTATACAGCATTAACTGGCTGGTTT
>BLKM01000895.1:1890163-1902382 GCA_013340265.1 Coptotermes formosanus
ACCGTGGCAGTAAGGCTCGCCCTGTGTGCACAGTACCGTGGCAGTAAGGCTAGCCCACTGTGCACAGTACCGTGGCAGTAAGGCTCGCCCTGTGTGCACAGTACCGTGGCAGTAAGGCTAGCCCACTGTGCACAGTACTGTGGCAGTAAGGCTCGCCCACTGTGCACAGTACTGTGGCAGTAAGGCTCGCCCACTGTGCACAGTACTGTGGCAGTAAGGCTCGCCCTGTGTGCACAGTACTGTGGCAGTGCATCACACAATCACACAACGCCGTGACACAGAAGGCACGAGTCACTGAGCCCAAGAAGCGGGAGTGCCCGTCGTTCGCCCGCTATGTGCGTGCTTCCCCTTTACAGTCGCACTGTGTGGCAGGCACAGGGATAGAGGAGGGGTAACAGTGAAATTAGGAAATTAAAATTTACTGGTGTTATTCTTCTTCTTCCTTTCTTAGTCCTTCCTCTTCTACCTGCTTGTTCACAGCAGGTGTCGAGGGTTTTTGTAATTTCACTTGATCACCCTTAGACACACACCACAGTAGGTAGGACTCCTCTGGAAGAGGGATCGGCCCGTCGCAGAGACCTCTACCTGACAACACAAACACTGTACAAGACAAACATCCACGCCCCCGATGGGATTCAAACCCACGATCCCAGCAAGCGCTCGGCCGCAGACCTACGCCTTAGACCGCGTGGCCACTGGGATCGACTGCTGGTGTTATTAATATATTCAAAAAGAAAGAGCTACTATTTTGCGTGTTGTTTTATATGGGTGAAAAACTTGGTCCGTTGCATTAAGGGACGAACACAGGCTGGAGGTGTTCGAGAATAGGGTGCTCTGAGGAAAATATTTGGGCCTATGTGAGAGCAGGTAAAGGGAGACTGGAGAAAACTGCGTAATGAGGAGCTTCATGGGCTGTACGTCCCACCAAATGCTACGCTGGACATACAAACACGGAGTATGAGGCGGGCGCGTCATGTGGCAAGCATGCGGAGAAGAGAAACATTTTGAATTAAAACCAATAATTATGCACAATAACGCACAGAGTTATATTTGCAGTGACTGTACCCCACACGTTTCAGTGGACATGCCGCCATCTTCAGGGGTACAAAGTGTTGCAGTGCCAGCAGCACCAAGAAGTGTAAATTTCTTCCTGTATGCATGAAACCTGGTTTATAGTAAACTCTAAGAAGCGAGCAGCGTGTCGATGTAAAGTCACGTGACTGTTCGCTACTGCGGTACACAGTTCTGTGTTAGACCACAGTCATTAGCTATATATACAGTCAGAATGAAGAATCGATATTCTTCTTAGGCCGAATTGTGGGGAATAAGATGAGTACAGGACACAGGTAGCAATAAAATGTGGCTTCTTTAAAAGGCGGTAGGCTGGTTGGCTTGGCTACGGCGTTGTGCATCAGATGGAAGGTTAAAGGTCGAGTATAACCTGCGTCTTGGCGTTATGTAACGAGAGTGGCTGCGTAACGCAGTACTGGCGTGCGGTGAACATCCAGACGCACGCCAGTACTGCGTTACGTTTTATTGTTACCTGTGCTCTGTACTTCAGTTTATCCCCGACAATTCCGACGAAGAAGAACATCGATTCTTCATTTTAACTCTGTGTGTGTGTGTGTGTGTGTGTATATACACACACACACACACACACACACACACAACGACTGTGGTCTAAAACAAAACTGTGTGCCGCAGCAGCGAACAGTTCGTTGACGTACATAACCTTTGTCGATCCCAGTGGCCACGCGGTCTAAGGCATGGCATGGGTCTGTCACCGTTCGCTTGCTGGCATCGCGGGTTCGAATCCCGCCAGTGGCAAGGCTGTCTGTCAGGTAGAGGTCTCTGCGACGGGCCGATCCCTCGTCCAGAGTACTAGCCTCAGTGGGCCAGGGGCTCCTCCATATCGAGGAGGACGTGGCCCACTGGGGCTGTAAAACAACTGGGGGTGTCGGGGGTGGGAGTGTAGGGCAAACACGATAACCACTGTTTGCTACTGTAACTGCCTGACGATGGCTTATTTAACTCACTCCGAATTGTGTTGCCTTCACCATCTGCCGTCCCTCTGCAGCACAACCGGCCGCCTGCAGTGTTGCGTGCACTTCTTACTGCAGGCAGTTTGGTCGCCTTCAGGTATAGAGTTTCAATGACAGACGCCTTCCATTGCCGAGGCAATTATTCCTTGCTCCAAATGTTCCAGCTGTAGGCCAGACGATGGCTTATTCAAGTCGAGACATGCGTTCCACTGTGCACTGTACTGTGAATTGTGTGTGGCTGCTGGGGACGGGAAACATATCTGTGAACGGGACTTAGCTTATTTTCTTGACGCTTTGGCACCTGCAACACTTTGCATGCCCTGAAGATGACGGCATGTCCACTGAAACACGCAGGGATACAGTCACTGTAAATACACAAACTTTGTGCATTATCGTGCACAGTTGTCGGTTTCTTCCAATTAACTTGTACCATGCACGGCGTACAGCATGTACAAACATTTTGAATGTGTTAGTATTCCTTACCACTGCTGACCTTGCACGGTTTATGTGAATATTTTCTTTAACCCATTTTAAGGTTTCAACAACAACAAAAACACCTGTGCTTGTGTTGCTCTGTGACAGCGGCACCCGTACAGTCTTCTTGTGCGAACACTTTGAACACTGAGTTAACCTGAATTACATGTAAAGACCCAGTCCGTACCGCGCAGTGAACACACTCCGTCTCGGTTATAAAAACCAGTCAGTTAATGCTGTATAGGGAAATAATCGCTGTTTGTTCTGAGATCCACACAAAACACATAAACACACTGTGTGGGCAGAACGTAGAATTTGTGAATGTTAAACCTGGCGGTACGTACAGTAGCAACTGGGCTCTAGAGAGCCGAACATGATGACGATTAAGCTTACACCTTAGAATTCTGATGATGATAATTTTACTGTAATACTACAGGGATTCTTCATATCTTAATGACTTTACAGAGGCGTATATATTGGCTTCCGACGCCGACGCTCTTCTAACCCCCCCAACAGCCACGGATATGTTAGATGCTTGCTACCGTTTTTTAATTTCCGGTGTCATCCATTAAATGCCGTCTCTTCCAACTCTCCTGTATTCCATGTCTCTATTGTCCTGTATCTCACACATCGGAATCACCGACATTTGTAGCACTGGCGCGACGTCTGGCGTGTCGCTATCAGCTGCAGTGTCGGAACAAAGCACGCCTGTGTGCAGCAGCGTCAGCGAACTCGCGAAATGCTAAGGCAAAAATTGTTGGCATTACAAGATTGCTTATTGATTCCCTCCGACTGGAACAGAAGGCACAGCACTGCCGCCGGTCTTGTCGCGGCGCTACAGAGACAGTCTTCGGCGTGGTACACCGTGCAGTTACGTACCTCGATGCCGACGTTTCGTTAAAGATATTACGTATAAATTTCTAGAGAAATAAATAATTCCACGCAACAGAATACTTCTTGAGAAGACAGTATTTTCTCAGCTAGTCAAACAATTGACCGCATTTTACGGAACCTGAAGCTTCATAACCGCATTCACAACAGCCCGCCACCTGTCCCTGTCCTGAGATAGATCAATCCAGTCCACGTCCTTCTATCATACTTCTTTTAAGATCCGTTTTAATATTGTCCTCCCATCACTTTCTAGGTCTCCCAAGTGGTTCTCTCCCTCAGGCCCCCCGCCATCCACCAACCACCTGTATGCACTTCTCCTCTCCTCTACCCCACACGTCTCATGAAGCTCCTCATTATCCAGTCTCCTCCAGTCCCCTGTTACCCCGTCCCTCTCAGTCCCAACTACCTTCCACAGCACCCTATTCTCGAACACCCTCAACCTTTCTTCTTCCCGTAATGCAAAAGCAAAGAGAAGACAAACGGTTCTGAACCGAATGGTAGCGGACATTCGGTCCGTTCAGTATGCCCTTAATTTGTGAACCAACGCAATTTTGGTATGTTGGGGTTGTTCCCAGATATGTGAACTCTGCCACAATTCACACTGCGGTATTCCCGTGCAGTGCCGTAACGACGCGTGCACACGACGCAGCATCTCCCTCCCGGCGACTGGGTTTGTGAATGTGATATTGAAGTCTAAGATATCACGGGCTGTGACGCCGTGTAAGTTCGTAGGAGTCTTGAAAGCAATATGAAACCCTGAAGCTGAAGTCAGCGTGTTTCTTCAAAAAGTTGGCACTTGTGTACCAAACTGCACGGCGTCACAAGGCAGCGGACGCAGCTCTGCCACTAATCTCAGACGTCACATGATAACGGAGTTCAGGCAGCTTCTTGACCAGCTTAGCAACTGTCAGCGGAGTGCTGGGGTCACCAGCAGGGTTATTGATCCCGCACTGAGGCAACTGCAGACACAGCGGGTCTCCGGAGCGCATTCACACTGACCGCGGGGGCTGAGACTCCAGCATCTCACCCTGTAAAGCCCAGTGGTTACTGTACGTACCGCCAGGTGTAACATTCACACTGACCGCGGGGGCTGAGACTCCAGCATCTCACCCTGTAAAGCCCAGTGGTTACTGTACGTACCGCCAGGTGTAACATTCACACTGACCGCGGGGGCTGAGACTCCAGCATCTCACCCTGTAAAGCCCAGTGGTTACTGTACGTACCGCCAGGTGTAACATTCACACTGACCGCGGGGGCTGAGACTCCAGCATCTCACCCTGTAAAGCCCAGTGGTTACTGTACGTACCGCCAGGTGTAACATTCACACTGACCGCGGGGGCTGAGACTCCAGCATCTCACCCTGTAAAGCCCAGTGGTTACTGTACGTACCGCCAGGTGTAACATTCACACTGACCGCGGGGGCTGAGACTCCAGCATCTCACCCTGTAAAGCCCAGTGGTTACTGTACGTACCGCCAGGTGTAACATTCACACTGACCGCGGGGGCTGAGACTCCAGCATCTCACCCTGTAAAGCCCAGCGGTTACTGTACGTACCGCCAGGTGTAACATTCACACTGACCGCGGGGGCTGAGACTCCAGCATCTCACCCTGTAAAGCCCAGTGGTTACTGTACGTACCGCCAGGTGTAACATTCACACTGACCGCGGGGGCTGAGACTCCAGCATCTCACCCTGTAAAGCCCAGCAGTTACTGTACGTACCGCCAGGTGTAACATTCACACTGACCGCGGGGGCTGAGACTCCAGCATCTCACCCTGTAAAGCCCAGCGGTTACTGTACGTACCGCCAGGTGTAACATTCACACTGACCGCGGGGGCTGAGACTCCAGCATCTCACCCTGTAAAGCCCAGCGGTTACTGTACGTACCGCCAGGTGTAACATTCACACTGACCGCGGGGGCTGAGACTCCAGCATCTCACCCTGTAAAGCCCAGCGGTTACTGTACGTACCGCCAGGTGTAACATTCACACTGACCGCGGGGGCTGAGACTCCAGCATCTCACCCTGTAAAGCCCAGCGGTTACTGTACGTACCGCCAGGTGTAACATTCACACTGACCGCGGGGGCTGAGACTCCAGCATCTCACCCTGTAAAGCCCAGCGGTTACTGTACGTACCGCCAGGTGTAACATTCACACTGACCGCGGGGGCTGAGACTCCAGCATCTCACCCTGTAAAGCCCAGCGGTTACTGTACGTACCGCCAGGTGTAACATTCACACTGACCGCGGGGGCTGAGACTCCAGCATCTCACCCTGTAAAGCCCAGCGGTTACTGTACGTACCGCCAGGTGTAACATTCACACTGACCGCGGGGGCTGAGACTCCAGCATCTCACCCTGTAAAGCCCAGCGGTTACTGTACGTACCGCCAGGTGTAACATTCACACTGACCGCGGGGGCTGAGACTCCAGCATCTCACCCTGTAAAGCCCAGCGGTTACTGTACGTACCGCCAGGTGTAACATTCACACTGACCGCGGGGGCTGAGACTCCAGCATCTCACCCTGTAAAGCCCAGCGGTTACTGTACGTACCGCCAGGTGTAACATTCACACTGACCGCGGGGGCTGAGACTCCAGCATCTCACCCTGTAAAGCCCAGCGGTTACTGTACGTACCGCCAGGTGTAACATTCACACTGACCGCGGGGGCTGAGACTCCAGCATCTCACCCTGTAAAGCCCAGCGGTTACTGTACGTACCGCCAGGTGTAACATTCACACTGACCGCGGGGGCTGAGACTCCAGCATCTCACCCTGTAAAGCCCAGCGGTTACTGTACGTACCGCCAGGTGTAACATTCACACTGACCGCGGGGGCTGAGACTCCAGCATCTCACCCTGTAAAGCCCAGCGGTTACTGTACGTACCGCCAGGTGTAACATTCACACTGACCGCGGGGGCTGAGACTCCAGCATCTCACCCTGTAAAGCCCAGCGGTTACTGTACGTACCGCCAGGTGTAACATTCACACTGACCGCGGGGGCTGAGACTCCAGCATCTCACCCTGTAAAGCCCAGCGGTTACTGTACGTACCGCCAGGTGTAACATTCACACTGACCGCGGGGGCTGAGACTCCAGCATCTCACCCTGTAAAGCCCAGCGGTTACTGTACGTACCGCCAGGTGTAACATTCACACTGACCGCGGGGGCTGAGACTCCAGCATCTCACCCTGTAAAGCCCAGCGGTTACTGTACGTACCGCCAGGTGTAACATTCACACTGACCGCGGGGGCTGAGACTCCAGCATCTCACCCTGTAAAGCCCAGCGGTTACTGTACGTACCGCCAGGTGTAACATTCACACTGACCGCGGGGGCTGAGACTCCAGCATCTCACCCTGTAAAGCCCAGCGGTTACTGTACGTACCGCCAGGTGTAACATTCACACTGACCGCGGGGGCTGAGACTCCAGCATCTCACCCTGTAAAGCCCAGCGGTTACTGTACGTACCGCCAGGTGTAACATTCACACTGACCGCGGGGGCTGAGACTCCAGCATCTCACCCTGTAAAGCCCAGCGGTTACTGTACGTACCGCCAGGTGTAACATTCACACTGACCGCGGGGGCTGAGACTCCAGCATCTCACCCTGTAAAGCCCAGCGGTTACTGTACGTACCGCCAGGTGTAACATTCACACTGACCGCGGGGGCTGAGACTCCAGCATCTCACCCTGTAAAGCCCAGCGGTTACTGTACGTACCGCCAGGTGTAACATTCACACTGACCGCGGGGGCTGAGACTCCAGCATCTCACCCTGTAAAGCCCAGCGGTTACTGTACGTACCGCCAGGTGTAACATTCACACTGACCGCGGGGGCTGAGACTCCAGCATCTCACCCTGTAAAGCCCAGCGGTTACTGTACGTACCGCCAGGTGTAACATTCACACTGACCGCGGGGGCTGAGACTCCAGCATCTCACCCTGTAAAGCCCAGCGGTTACTGTACGTACCGCCAGGTGTAACATTCACACTGACCGCGGGGGCTGAGACTCCAGCATCTCACCCTGTAAAGCCCAGCGGTTACTGTACGTACCGCCAGGTGTAACATTCACACTGACCGCGGGGGCTGAGACTCCAGCATCTCACCCTGTAAAGCCCAGCGGTTACTGTACGTACCGCCAGGTGTAACATTCACACTGACCGCGGGGGCTGAGACTCCAGCATCTCACCCTGTAAAGCCCAGCGGTTACTGTACGTACCGCCAGGTGTAACATTCAGCAATTCTACGTTCTGCCCACACAGTGTGTTTATGTGTTTTGTGTGGATCTCAGAACAAACAGCGATTATTTCCCTATACAGCATTAACTGGCTGGTTTTTATAACCGAGACGGAGTGTGTTTACTGCGCGGTACGGGCTGGGTCTTTATGCATATAATTCTACGTTCTGCCCACACAGTGTGTTTATGTGTTTTGTGTGGATCTCAGAACAAACAGCGATTATTTCCCTACACAGCATTAACTGACTGGTTTTTGTAACCGAGACGGAGTGTGTTTACTGCGCGGTACGGACTGAGCCTCTGATATAAATTAGATAATTTTAGGATTTGAAGAGTTGCTTAGGACTCACTCTACCTGCACCGTTTATGTCAACTCTTACAATCTTCATAGATTCATCTGCAACACACAATGGCTCTTATCTTAGACAAGTGTTCTGTTTGTAAACATGTGTTTAAGGTAACGAACTAACACAATGGAGCAAAATGTTTCTTGAGCAGCCAGTACTCATGTACCCGGTCAAGCAATTAGCCACTTTTCACGGAACCGGAAGGTTCCGTCCCGTGTTCACAACAGCCCGCCACTGGATGCTGCCACATTTACTGCTCATGGGTTTAGGCTACACATCTACAGCTGAAGACCCATTGTTCTTGGCACCACAACACCACAACACCACTACAACACGACAGCCCGTGCTTCCATTCACACTACTCCCCTTGGTTGCAGGCCGCAGGCAATAGTCAAATACAAAGCCGTCAAGTACAGTGTGTTCACGACAGTGTGACGCTGCAACGAACAGACAGCCGAGAAAGCAATTGTGCTTGGCTTATGCGCGTGAAAGACAATCACTGTGCTTGTTTGTGGGTTTGAAACTTGGAATATTACATCAACAGCAGACTGTAGGCGAATAAAGATTAAAAACAGCGCGCCGAGGGAAATATTCGGGCATGCTCATAAGCATAAGTGTCAGGGGACTGCAGGAATTTGTGTGAGCACGTGTTAGTGATCTGTGCTCACCGCCGAACGTAGCCAGTGTGGTCAGTAATGAAAATGGGGTCAGGTCACGCACCGCGCACGGGAAATACAGAAACGCGTCGATATGCGTATCTCAGTCTCTGGAAAACCAGAAGCGAAAAGACTAATTCTGCACCTGCGGGTGGAAAGGAGAATAATATTAAAATGGTTCTGAAAGATGAAAATTGTCAGTGAACTGTGATGTTACACAGCGACGCGCGATAAGGTGTTCAGTAAATGGCGAACCGGAACAAACGCACAAAAAGGCGGCTGTGGCTTGCCCAGCACTGAGGTAAGGAAAGCCGCGGGACCCACAAACAGCACGTCTTGGTGTCGAGATTTCAAACTGGCGCCCTTCGAATGCAAAGCAGAAGTACTGGCCACTCGGTTACATTCGTGGCACAGTGGCACAGTGCCACACGGACTACTTGTGCGTGCTGACTAGCTGAGATGTCAGCACTGACACACGCTGATCCTGGCGATGTGTTTGTATAATGACAGTAGTGTGCCTTTGTCAAGGAGTACAAACTGTCATCATTACCTAACACGTACTGTGCTCTCTGGACAATATCCAAAGCCAGTTGAGCCCACTCAATGTCATCCCCCTCTCCACAGCTGTGATATTCCTCCAGCAGGATTTGCAACTAACGCCAGCTGACCCTGAGGGCAACGGAGGTCCTCAGAAACAGAAGGAGTGGCAACAGCCAGTTCAGCGTCATTAAAACAAACAAGAAGACGACGCTTACACGTACGTCTGTCCCTACACATAATAACGCATGTGAGCCACGTCGGTGGTGTGTGTGAGTGTGTGAGTCACACCACGATCGCAGCAGTTGTAATTATCGCTCTGATTTCTGCGAGGAACGCCCAGTGGCACAAGGGGCGTTGGAGGATCCCTCACCAGCTACTGCCGTCGCCATTCTGACGCCGCCTGCCGCATTTCCTGTTTTTATTTTATTTATTTACTTTTTTATTGTCATACTTTTCCTACCAGAAGGACGAACGGGCGAAGCCTGGGAACCTTGTAACAAACTACTGCTCTCTCCCCCCATATACTCATGGTCGCTATGGTAAGCATCTGTGTTCTCTGTGAGGTACGCCATACGGCAGAAGAAAGATTCGAGCAATGACAGTACAACACAGCACAGCAACAGAATCAGACGCAGCATCCCAACAGACCTGGCAGACTATTGTGTTGCTGCAAGAAGGTCGGTTACCGATACAAAGGCCGAGGGGCAGCGAGTGAATGTCATTTTCCTGTGATTTCCGCCTTAGATGGCCACCAGCAAACCACAAGCGCGTTCGTTTGTTTTGCTGAGTCCGTTTTTGTACGTGCCCAAATTTACTTACCGCTACACGCGGAAGGAGCCGTCCACATGTTAAGACTGCCGTCAGCAGACGTTTTGTCAGATGAGGGATCATGCACGAAAGATGTAACAAGAGAGGTGCTGAACAAATAAGGCGGAACAGAGTTCTGCATTTTATGAGAAGTGACTAAACTCTCTGCAGCGAAACACGAGAGCCGCCAGGCAAGTTTAAAATACAATAATAACTGAGTGCCCATTAGTGTAATGAGTTAATCAATTATCACGAATCGAGAAAACAAGATGAAGTTGGCCGTGGGGTGCCACGTGGTTACAAAGGCAGCCTGTCAAGTGGCGGCACGTGAACAGTTGTTGCGGCAGAGAATGCATCTTGCTTGAAGATGTGGATTGCTGAGATGTGACGCTGTGTCGCTTTGTAAGTGGCACCCGACGTTTCGAAAGATGCGGCGTCTTTATCTTCCGTGATAGTACATGAAGAGTGGTTGACTGATTACCATGAAGAAGACGGCGGTAAAAGCCTTCGAAACGTTGGCAGCCACTTACCCAGCGACACAACGTCACATCCTCAACCACTGCCGTGAGAACTTGAAATCTCGCGATTTGTTGCTGTACGATTTGATACCTGCAGTCGTGCAGTGAAACTTGTGGTACGTTCGCTCAGTAATTTCGCCAGGATTTTAAAGAGAATAACCTTTGTTTAATTTTCGCCAAAACCGTCAAAGTTCACAGAATAAAAAACCTACTGTATTTTTTCTTCAATAAATACTTAAAAGAGTACGCCGAATTACCTCCCACGCATGCGCGGGAAATTATACAATTCGTCACTACTGTCCCATTGTAACAAACACTGGCGGAACTGGCTGACCAAGTTGAACGTGAAACGCCATGATACAGAATTTAACTGCAATTCTCTCAGTAGCTGTGGAGTTGTTACATGGAGACAGAGGGACAGCCACGTGGCAAAGCTAAGGACGAATATTTAAAACCTTCTTTAAGAACGCGCTAAAGTATGTTTTCAAATTCATGAGCTGTCAGCAAAAAGGCTCCAATGAAAAGGATGAACATTACGAAGCAGAAGGGAAGTCTCCAACCGCGTTCCCACGACTGGCGTACTTGACAAATGCGCCAACAACTGTGCGGTATACAAGGAGCCAACTCAGTAACTGTCATGCTGTCTCCACTATTGGTTCATTTGGCCTACATTCACACCGACGGAGCGGAACACCTGGACTTTCAGCCGAGTCATGAAGAGGCGGCAAGGACGACGACGACGACGACGTTTGTGGTCCCACGGCAGTAATGGCTACTTTGACTTGTGTCACATTTGTCTGTGGTCGGTGAGAAACGGACAAGTGGCCAGTGTGTGCACAAGTGCACCGTTCCCACAATGGGGAGAGCAGGCCCTCGTACCGAAAGAGCAACACTTGTCAAATATACCAGTCGTGGGAACGCGGTTTAAGAGGGATGTCTTAGGAGCACTTTTGACAGTTATACTCGGGAGAGGTCAGAAGTTAAAGTGTGATGCTTCAGGGTCACGAGTACCGGGTCAAGTGTGTTGTGACACCGTGCAGTTTGGCATATGTAAACCTGCATTTCAGAGCAGCCTGCTCCCTCTGTCTTCACCTCACAGCAAGCACACCACGTCTCATTGAAAAGGCCGGCCCCTTAATGCTGTGCTGTGACAAACACACAAACACACAAACACTGTTTCGGACACACGGGAAGGTTCTTGAAGTGAAAGCAGCAGGTACGCACGGCTAGCACCCTACTTTGAAGGGTTAGAAACCTACCCTGGCAGTACAGAGCAACTCTGAATGACAGGCGAGTTGAGAAAAGGGTAATTAACAGTTAATCCTACGACGTTCTAAAGGGGTAAATTAATTAACAGTATAATGAAGTTCATTAGTGCGGGAACATAAGCTGCTCCGCCACATAACGCAGTCCCAGTGTTGTGGTGACAAAGGGAGTCACTGCCGGGCCGGGCGCAGTGCGCTGTGTGGCAGCAGGTCGAGGGTTCGGACGTTTGAGCAGCAGAAGTGGACGTAATGGCATCGGACGTGTTCTGCAGAGTAGCAGCAAGGGTTGATCGGCAGAAAACGGGACTAGCAAACAAACGCAGCCGAGTGCACAGCACCGTGGCAGTAAGGCTCGCCCTGTGTGCACAGTACCGTGGCAGTAAGGCTAGCCCACTGTGCACACTACCGTGGCAGTAAGGCTCGCCCTGTGTGCACAGTACCGTGGCAGTA
>BLKM01000895.1:1927909-1946633 GCA_013340265.1 Coptotermes formosanus
GTGGCCTGATACAGTGACAGTGAGGATTCGAATTGCGTACAGTAACTGTACCGCAATACTGGCCCACCGCTTTCACGGCTGTGGCTACCGTACATATTGGTAACAGTGTGGCCTGATACAGTGACAGTGAGGATTCGAATCGCGTACAGTAACTGTACCGCAATACTGGCACACCGCTTTCACAGCTGTGGCTACCGTACATATTGGTAACAGTGTGGCCTGATACAGTGACAGTGAGGATTCGAATCGCGTACAGTAACTGTACCGCAATACTAGCACACCGCTTTCACAGCTGTGGCTACCAGAATTGGGATGGCAAGTTTTTAGACTAAGGAGGCCCCAAGTCGCAACTCGGCACGGTAAATACGGCTGGCTGCACGGCACAACTGCCGTCTCATCCTTTACCGTCAATATCCCAACCCGAGCCGCTTTGTATCTTTATATTTCAGTCGTCTCTGTAATGGTACCGTGTTGTCCGGTATGTGGTTACCACACGTTTAGAGCAACATGATGCTTCCATCTTCAGGGTGGGAAAGTAAGTCCTATGCAGATCTCAACCTGAATTGCCCTACAAGTTACATTTCGAGTTCAACTGCTAGTCGCAGCGTCAGTACTCGAACACGGGACCACATTCTGCTGGCAGGTGTTACACACGTGTACAGAAATATGTAATATTTTATCTAACAGAAAACACAACTCATAACTTGAAACTCGAACTGAAAGTTAAATTCTGTTTCAACCCGTAGAGACAAAAGTTTTAGCGAAAGTTTGTAAAGCGCACAGCTCCGGGGAAACCTCACAGATATCCAGCACTGATCACATAAGACTCTCACAACACTCAGCAGCACCTCTCAGAAAACAGTGCGCCTAAGTCACTATGTTGCCGTGCGTTTCCATGTGCTGCTTAAAATGATGCAATGCAGTCGAAAGTGACAGGGTCATATCGGCTTATGGTCTGTGCCGAATTTCTTGGCGAAAACACATCATAAGGAACAGAATCTGAGTCAGTCGGTGCGGACTGCCGACGGGTTTGTCTTGAAGCAAATACTGGGAAAACTATGTACAGTTGATGTCAATACGTTGTGAACACAACGCAGGGCAAAATCATAACATACAGGGCGCTAATAAACCTCTGCAAATGTGTTCCAGATGCCTGAAAACGACACTGACAAATCGAAGAGGCATTTCCTTATCTCGTCCCCTTCGAACCAACAAACTGAAAAGTGAAAGAATAATTTTAAAAGTAAAAATTTCACTTACTCTTTGTACGGATCTGAAACTTGGTCTCTTCTGTTTTGGCAGGCATAAAATGGGGGGGGGGGGGGGGATGTTTCAGAAGAGGGTGCTGAGGCAACGTACCTAGATATAAGGTGTCACCAACGGTTTGATCAAGCAATGGTTACGGTACGCTTCGAAATTAGAAGGAAGAAGTCACTGCGCCTACTTCAGACGTACACACAGTGGCGTTTTACAGGACAGCGAAATGCAGGAGGTTGCTCTTTACAAGGTGGGCGTGCAGCTGGCACGATATTGGTACACAAGGACTGCACACAAAGTTGTGGTGGGGAAATCTTTTGGATGAAGACACACTGAAAGGCCAAGCAGCACACAGAAGGAGCAGCTTCATTCAGAATGGCTGTGAGGATAGGAGACGGATTGAACTGGCTCAGCATAGTGTATAATGTCACGGTTTATGTTCGCCGTACTGAAAATTTTGGTTCTGCCGCCCGTATTACACTACAGCGGGCGCCGCACTGGACCAGGCGTCGAGTACAGAGCATAAGTGAAGAACTGAAGCGCCCAGCCGACTAATTCGTTCTGCTGTGGTCAGTGCGTCGGACGTGCGGTGCGTTGTGAAGTTACTGCGCTAAATATAGCAACAGAGAGTCCAGAGACTAAAACGTCCGGAATCATTTGCTGATACTGCATAATGACACTTACAGAAACCTGTCACACGCCACATGATACTAACCATTTAGAGCACAGCGGTGAATATACGCACCATCCCTACAGGCTGCTTAGGCTGTATGTCCGTCGCCGTGTGTCTGTGTGTTCCGCACGGTGCAATAACACTTGTTACTGTCGCACACAACAATTACTGGTTGGTCTTTATAAGGTGGACGCAGGTGGATTCTCTGTGAGGTGAAAGCACGACTTCTGTACTTCGTTTACATGAAGGTTTCCCTGCCAGCACAATCCCACCGTTGCTCCGTACTAACTTTCATCTTAACACTACTCTTATCAGAAGGACAAGCGGGCGAAGTCTGGCAACCATCAAACAAAGCAGTGCTATTTCCGATATTGCGTAACACTGGCAAAGCGGTATCTTCCTTTCCTTTCTTTTCCAGGCTTCCTAAACACGTCTGAGTGCTTTCAAATACAAACTAACTGCGCACGCAGGGACTGCTGTCAGGGTCGCATATTTGAAAGCAGGACTGCCGGCTAGAAGTCAGTGTGCAGCCGGAAGGTCCTGCGACCGGCCAACTGGATCAAGGCGTTCCGTACCCTTCCTCAGTCACACAGCAAACACTCAGTCGGTACCCAAATTACACGTCGCCCTGCCGGCTTCTCATGCAGCGCCCCCCCCCCCCCCCCAGAGTTACCAACATTTCGTCACAATGCTGCCCGCAAACACAAAATGTAGCCCCAGTGGTCAGCCTATTCCTTCTGCCGCACACCGCACTTCCCAGCACGCTATCACGGTCGGCGTCGCTGTTGATGGACGGAGACGTCGTGAAGATTCTAAAAGTGTCAGGCCTACAGCTGCAATAACCTGCTGCGTGTCAGCAAGTGAAGTGGCACTTGTCTTTGGCGGACGGACGGACAGACAGACGCACTTGTTACTGCGCCGATGTGTACTCAGCCGCTTGATAGAACATCCATCAGTTCTGTCAGCAGACCTGCACTGCGCACTGCAACTCAAATGGCAATTTGTTCAGAGCAAACCCTGCTGTGCGAACACTGTCACTGCGCTGGCGGCAGTTCTAGCTGTCTTGACGGCCGAGGCAAAAAAGAACGCGTTCATCTGTAACCACGTTCTTCTGTCTGTGACCCAGCATCACAGGCCAGATAATCTTCGGATTTTCATGAAATGCGATACAGCAGTTCTCCACTCGTGAATATCGGCGCCGTGACGGTCGTACTGACGCGTGCACCGTCAAAACGTGGCGCAAATTGAAAGCAGGTGCCGTCGTTCTGGGCTCAGTCGTGCGTCTCGAAATACACAGTACGAAGTGTTGGTTTGTTCCTATGGAATGAACTTTGTCAGCACAGCCTAAACGTACCTACACGGCGTCACCTCCCGGAATCCTATAACCTGAATCGCCTGGAGTCCTCACTAATTGTTAACTGCAAGACAGAGATTCCACAAATCCAGTCGGAAACAAGGCTTTACCAGTTCTGTCAGAGATGACTGTTATTTGTGAGGGCGGTAAGCAGATTCATAACTTGAACGCGCATCCATATGAAACGGCAGCAAGAAACTGGAGAGATTTTTCTAACCTTTTCTGAGGCTTAATCTGCAACACAATTTATACCTTGCAGAATTAGAAACCTCGTGCCGGGCCCCCGAGGAAATTACAGCAATTATCGGGGCTGCATTTCGCGAGAATCCACAGGACTCTGACCAGCAACGCACGCCGACTCGGAACGCGGGCTACAGACAGAATGAAATGAAGGGTTCCGCTCAGCCTATAGCAATTCAAAGTGCGACAGTATCACGCGCCACCTCAGTCACGCGCGTCACGAGTGTGGGTAGCTGTGTGGCATTTCAGTGTTCCGAAGGCTTTTTTTCCTTATCAAAATTTTAGGACGGGGGTCTGCTGTTTTGCATGCCGTAATGGAAGCAGCTGCGTAGATATTGGGAAGTGGCGGCGGTTTGCGGCCTAACATGGCGGCGATGTGACCTTCTGTGCCTGTCACAGGAATAAGGCAATTCGGTGTGCGGCCAGGAAACCGCACATGTCGACAGCCGTTTGCAAATTATGTAACAAGTTTCGGAATAAATTCCGAGGAAAATGGAAATCCTGGCTGCAGCAGCAGCTGGAGTTGGGGCTGATACAAATTTACACTGACTGTATGCTGTTACTGATTGCAGTGGCGCTGCACAGTGATTATTTAATGAACTGAGCTGCTGCCAGGCAACAAACAGCATTGGACATAGATGGATTTTGCGCTGCCAAGTGCCTCTTATGTTCGCCTAGCAACAAGATCGGAGACGGATAGCTGATATGGCGGCACTGGAGTTAGTTGGGTCAGTAACATTTCGTACTGCAGCAGTGCAGATGCTGCGAGCGCACTATACCATGAGTCGAGGTTAACAGACACGGCGGTGGGGCCGAATTTGATGGTAAAGCGAGCACTGTAAGGGGCACAGAAAGGCAGTGGGACCTGTTTTACTGGTAGTGACTCAAAGTAAATGCTGCCTCTCTGTTTCGTGCTAATTCTTGTGGCACAGTGTTTGTTAAATCTGCCAGTACCACCCGCGGAGTCACCTTCTTTCGGCGCTGCACTCTTTCAAGCACTGCTTCGTTCAAGTATTCGGCTGCAAGCAGACAACAGCTATTTATAAAAGTAAGTATATCCATGCAGCAGCAGGGGCGCGCAACGCAGTATATCTCGGCTCGTGTGCTGCCGCGAGATGCCCAGCTCAGGCGTACTTCAACACGCCTGACAAGACTTCACCAGGAGTCGGAATATATTTCACTAGCGACGGCGACACATTTCAACACACAGTTCTAACATTTCACGAAGACGGGCGATTTTCGCTGAGCTGCCCTGTCACAGCGAGTCACACAGTACGGAGCTGGGTGCGGGTAGCAACGTTTCGCGGCAATAAATTCCACCCTCTGCACAGCAGCATTCTACCCAGAGACGAAAACCAGAAGAAACGTGGTCAAAATTGCCGACACGTAGGCCGACACTCGACTCCATGACCGTCTGAATACAAAGAAAGTTTCGGAATAGGCAGAGCCCTGAGGTGCTGGGCAGATGAGGGTAACAGCGTCTTGAGCTACTTACGAAACGTCTATCGAGTGCAGTTGACTGCATGACGGTTTGAACACCTCATCAAAGGCTATTAAGTGCACCACACCAAGCAGGGTGACATGAGGGGGGCTCTGCCACGGGTGGCGGAGAGGAGAAAAGCATACGGAGTTTTGGTACGGAAAACTGACGGAAAGGGACGACTCTGAAATTTCAGGTGTAGATGCAAGGAGAATAGGAAAATAGGTCTTACAGAAATGTGATGGAAGGGCGAACACTGGAATTATCTGACTCAGGACAGGGACAAGTGGCTGGCTGTTGTGAACGCGGTAATGAACCTTCGGGTTCCACAAATTGCGAGGAATTTCTTGAGCACCTGAAAAGCAGTTAGCGTCTGTAGAAGGACTCGGCTCTGTAGAGCCACTCAGCGCCTGCACAGATATGCAACGTGCACAGTTCAGTAGATGCCGGCCGATTTGGAATGGCGCTGACGCCGCATGTTTTGTGATGACGTGGGCTGGCCTACATTCACATACGACGCTGAAGGCTAATTCACACACACCATGCCGCGCCCATGCCGTGCTGCGCCCCTGCCGTGCCGTGTCCTTCGTGAAAGTCCGCCAGGTAGCCCGGTAAACCCGAACTGCTAATCCAACGGTTTAAGGAAGCCTCGTTTGCAGTCGGTTGCTGCCACCCTTGACAGCCATCAGCATGGAGCGCTGTGAGGAGGGTGTGACAGTTGCATCTGGGCTTTGTCTTCTTTCAGAAGAAGAAAAGAGGGAAAAACGAAAACAGATCCGCACCCAGAATTTTCCCTTGGGGGGGGGGGGGCTGACCCTGGGGCTATATATAATTTGTTTTATTTTAAAAATTATGCTCTAAAATCATGCTGTAAGCACAACATAACGCTGTCTGCAACTGCATTTATATACATACGAATATAACTACATGTTCCATGACTCACTCACAGTGTCCTGTCTTCTTGTTTTTTAATTTTATTAATTTACGTGTATTTTGCAAAATTCTAATGTACTGGTCATCAGCCGATTTCAGTGACTGATTTCAGTTGAAGGGGAAATCACAGAAAAGATTCGATATCATGATATCTATAAAACCTGTTTTTTTTTAAATTTCTGTTTTGGGGTTTGGGGGGTTGCAGCCCGGAAGCCCTTCCCCTGGCTGCGCCCCTGAACGAAAATACTGGATTCAAAATGTGTCTCGAGCAAGCGAAGAGGAAGGAAAATTTCACATTCAGTTTGGACGTCTGAAAATTGAAGGGCAAAAATTTTTCAAATATTTTAGAACGAGTATGTAGAAATTTGAAAACTTGAAGCAGTTGTTCCCCACAGACAAAAGAAGAATGCATGACGGAGACGCAGCATAACAACAGAAGAAAGGCTGGCTTTAACTTTAAGATTAATTCATAAAAATGTATAATTCTGTACAACCTGCTGTCTCCATCGTCATCAGAACAGATTACCCACATCACAAAAGGCAGTAGCATTCTGGGTAACAGCCTTTGTGAATGTCCGCGTGTTAGTCGGAAGAAGCCGAACCTAGGCAGGTCGCCCACAGGCCGTCGAGAGACGGCGGATGTTAATTCACACATGCCATGCCGTGCCCATGCCGTGATGTACCGTCGCTTTCGAAGCGGCGTGGTCTGATTACGGCATGGGCGCGGCAAGGGCACGGCACGGCATATGTGAATTAAACACGGTCGCCCCGTGTAAATCGTATGGGAACGACGCAACCTAAACCTTCAGCGACACGGCATGGTATAGGTGAACCAACCCCAAGCCCCAGTCAACGTAACTGGCTGCAAATCCGAGATATGAACCAGCTGCCTCTACAGTCAATGCCTAAATCTTTACAGTTACGCTGACCAACTCAGTCACGATGCCTAATATCAGTCACAGCGTTGTGACTGTGACTTCTGTGAGCTTATAACGGAGGACCTCACGCTGTCCTTCGCAAATTAAATACAAAGAATAATGCGGTCTACAAAACCACTGTATAAAACACTGCGTGTTTAGAGGCACAAGGGCCAGGCGCGCACGCACACACACACACACACACATATGTACATATATAGGTACAGATATATGACAGGACGTTGACTAACAAAATTGTTTTCTTCTTATCAAGGACATGGAGACAGCCGTCCTTACACCCCCCCCCCCCTTACAATTATATTAGTGCATTAAGAGCCCACCTAACGCAGTCTTGTGTAGACACGTGTGTTGCGTGAAGCCAGGTGTATTGCAGTTCTTAACGCACGTTTAAAATGTTTGACTCCGATATTTAAAATACTGCAAAAGCTACAAAATTCTTTCCACATTGATGTCTTGCCGGGAGAAGCAATGTTCTGTTGCTAGTCTTGTTTCTGGCCGTACTTTTCAGATCCACTCCTGTTGCACAAAACGGATACGTTGCTACTGCGTTCCTAACGACCAACATATCAAACAAGCGTTTTTCTGAATCGCACTGTGTCGAGATACACTTCTGTGCACGCGGTGTGCTTATTTTCTCTCTCCTTTGGTGTGTCAGACATGCCTTATTCGACTCTGTTTGTTTGTGACCCGAAGCACTTCCTATCGCACTGCAGACCGCACAGTGTTGCTACACCGGTGTTAATAAGAACAACGTAACTACAACTGTACTAAAGTGCACGAACGTTTTTAAAGGATTTTTTGCTTACATTTTCTGCTGCAGTCTCTGCGTGCCTACCGTCCAGGGGTCAACGTAACACTAACAGTACATGAACTTGGAGTTACGTCACGTTGCAGTCGAGGCTGCCATCTGTTGTTGTCACATGGTACTACCCTACACACATACATATGCACGAATGTGTACATTACACACAACTGTGGCCGTGTTAGGTGAGTTGTTAGTACAACAACTGTAAAAACGAAATGATAAGGAATGGTTTCTTTCATCGGAATGAAACAGCTGTAAAGGTTGGTCACCGCCATATTTATGTATACAGTGACCCTTCTTGGTCGAGACACGTAGTGTTTTACATAAAAAGAAATATTTTTACATTAAAATAGTTTTGTGGGCTGCATTATTGCTTGGCGTTTGACGGTGTGGGTTTACTCAGGCCTCGAGACAAGGCCTGTACAAAACCTGAAACACGTTACAGCCCTGGATGTTAACAACAGGCACGTATACATACGGACAACTTATACTTCCCTTTTACGTACACACTGGTGTATAGAGATGCCTGTTAGCAACTGACGTCTGGGACAAAGTGAAAATACTTTGCTTCCTAACGCTCCCCGATATCTGATAGAACATTGCTCTGTTTGAAGTTTCTCAGGCTTCGCCCGCTTGTCCTTCTGGTAATAGTATCAAGATGAAGATGAGTATGGAGCATTGGTGAAATGGTAATGACAGGGGAAAACCGAAGTACTGGGAGAGAAGCCTGTCACAGTGCCACTTTGTCCACCATAAATCTTACATGGACTGGCCTGGGATCGAGCCCAGGTCTCCACGGTGAGAGGCCGGTGTCTAACAGCCACTGCCATTGCACGGACATCGAAGCCTGGAATGCAATTAATAGGAGCAAGACGTAGGAATTCAGTTTCTACCTCACAGAGAACACCGTGTTCTTCCATTGAGAAACGAACCGGTTATGCTTTCTTACGGAAATAATTGCCACTTATTGTGAGAACCGTACGAGACATTAACACCCTCCACAGGCGACATGCAAAATTCTCCTACGTTAAGCAGTCTGCACTTGCACTTCCCACTGTGCTTCATGGTTCAAATTACAGCCAATGCCAAGGCTATGGCCGTGTTAATGTGAAGCCCCCCGCTCTGTTTCGTAGCGCCATCAGCAGCCGGTCCGATCGCTCCAGTTTCCCCTAACCCTCCGGCCCAGCTCCCTGCAGAAGTCCAGTATGGTCCCTGCAGACTCTAGCCGAGCGTCTTCGTGCAGACATTCGAAGCGCTGGTTTCCAGGCCAGAAGTAGCGAGGTTATTAGAACGGGTGTTTGTTTCTGCAGCTGCTAAGCTGCAGAAACAAACACTGCTCACCGTCTGCAGCCCACACGACAGGACACTTCCGACTGCCAGTGTCTCCACTCCAAAAGTACTGACCGGATACTCAAGGCATAAGCTAAACCTACACAAGCCAGACGACGGCGCCGTGAGATTCCTCTGAAATCTCGCTAATCTTCGTCACGCTTACTTTCCCGAAGACACCAGTTCTTTAGTCTACCTGCTTCTGCGTTACGTCACTCTAAAATCGTTACAAAATTCAGTGTGTTTCCGAAAAGTAGTCTCAAAGTTGTCCATAGATGGCCGCATTATCTGACGCTGTCCACACCGGGTACATGTGCAGCCAGCTTGTATTATTTTAAACAATTCGTACACTAAAAACACAATACATCAGGTCTCACACAATTCGCGACATGTTTCGGTGTAGGCTGCACCATCTTCAGGGGAAGATACGTATATCAGAACACTTTGAAACCAGTGAAGAAGCTTTCTTCAGTGGTTTCAAAGTGCTCCACTACAGTTTCCCCTGAAGATGGTGCAGCCTACACCGAAACATGCCGGGAATTGTGTGAGACCTGATATATTGTGTTTTTAGTGTACGAATTGGTTAAAATAATAAGAACTGGCTGTATAATCTATTCACACTTTCTAACCACAGAATCGACACTCAATGCAAAACGTAAATTACCTAACAGAAAATGTGCGATTGTTCAGTTCGGCTGTCTGCTTCAGTGATGCCAACGTCACTTCGAGATAACCGAAATTCCCGTCTGTTTTCACCGTCTCCTAATACCCGCAATGCAATTAGGCCTGCATGTAAATACGAAGCGTGAGACCGTAACGTGGGTCATGATGAAGTAAACAGAGTGTACAGAAGTTTCTACAGAACCTTTGCAAGGACAGTTTATGCAAAAATGTGAAAAGGCAATACGGTTCATTACGCACCACACACCCGGCTACAGCGTGCTCACTCTTGCTGAGTCACAAGACAAACTGCACGCTCTTAATCTGCGCTCCGCTTGCTGTCTTCAAACTGCCGGCTGTTAAATACTGCTGTACTGACAAACACACCGCCAGCAAGGAACGGGTGTTCCTTCCAGTCACACCAAAATTTGTCTACACGAAGTTTGCATTTTTTGCGAGCTACACCGCTGGCTGCTTACTGCTATATGCGAACACTTGACTTCAAAAATTAACATCATACGACGAGATACTTCCTGGAAAGCTGACAGTCGTTTACCTCGAGAAATTCCCAAACAATAAACCGCCACAGCTCGATGCCATGAGCCGAATCAATGCAGCCCCCACACTCCGTGTTTATACATGGCGAATTCCGACAGCCGTTGTTTTTTTTTTTAAAGAACGTCCCTCGCTATTGCTTCAGAGTTGATATTTTTGAGTCGGCAGAGTTCGTTTCCTGCAGAAAGGTCAAGAAAGGATTAGCTAATGGACGTGCTGTCGCTTTCTTCTGTGCACATAAATGTTAAATGGCGGGAGGAAAAGGAACTGGCGGCAACATGGGAACCCACAAAGGGGATCCACTGACGGTCCAACCAGTTGTGAAGACGTGTACTATCACGGCCCATAGCACCCGGCAGGTTCATCGAATTAAACCTTTGCAGTCCATCAGTCCATACCACGTAGCGATACATTCATATCCACGCCCCCCCCACCCCCCACATCTAAAGAACATTCCTTTACTTGAAGGTTGCCAGACTTAGCGCGCTTCTTCTTGTAAGATGAGTACGGATCATTGGCGGAATTGTACTGACAGGCGAAAAGCGAGGCACCGTCGTAAGATGAATACGGAACATTGGCGGAATTGTACGGACAGGCGAAAAGTGAGCCACTGTCGTAAGATGAGCACGGAGCATTGGCGGAATTGTACTGACAGGCGAAAAGCGAGCCACTGTCGTAAGATGAGCACGGAGCATTGGCGGAATTGTACTGACAGGCGAAAAGCGAGCCACTGTCGTAAGGTGAGTACGGATCATTGGCGGAATTGTACTGACAGGCGAAAAGCGAGCCACTGTCGTAAGATGAGTACGGAACATTGGCGGAATTGTACTGACAGGCGAAAAGCGAGCCACTGTCTTAGTGCCACTGTGTCCACAGCAAACAGCACATGGATCGGCCTGGGATGGAGCCCGGGCCTCCGCAGTGAGCGACCGGCGACTAACGGCCTGAGCCATGAAACGGTCACTTGAAGACTGAAGTCAGTTTAAATAATATCTAAAAAACGAGGTCGTACTTCAAAGAGGAAACACTGCATCTCCATTACAAAGAAGAATCTGTTGATGATGTACCGGCTTACTGCTAGTCACGCGAAACACGTAAGTGCAGTGCGTGGGCAGACTGCGTAGCTTTTAGTGTTAACCCAGCGGTACATTACAGCGTTAAGTTGCCTCAGTCAGTTCCTAATGTGTGCTGACGATGTGACTAGGCACACTGTATGGCATGTGCCACTTGGCTTATGGCTGCACTTGTATTAGCAGACTTTACATTTCATACGTTACAGACATTACAGCTAGGCTGCTGGTATTACGAACTGCCAACACACTTCAGTTTAAACTAGCATTAAAATCTACACTTTATAATATTGATTTAACACACAAGTTATCTCGCTTCATCCTTTCAACTTCCTCACAAGTTAGCACACTCGCCATGTTTGTACTACTGGGTACAGCTTGCCACACAGTACCGCGTTCGGTCCCCTACTGACATAACTGGCACAGCGCGTTTAGTTACACCATCAAATACTTCAAAATTTGAAAGACGGGTGCAGATACAAACACGCGCCTGCAGACGCAGCTTTGTGACGGCATAAGCTTAGTTTGTCGTTACTGAGAAAGAAAGAACGCTGAAGGCCAAAGAAAAATCAGAAAAAAGTCGTGCCATTACGTACTGCGTTACTACAAGAAGGTCACGCGTTTTGCCTGAGTTTCTGTCGAAATAAATCGTGCAAACTGCCGATTTACTGCATTGTAAAAAACTTAATGAATATTTACGTTGACAAATTTCACAATGTGGGATGCAAAGTGTCCAATTTATGTTCGATCTTTTACATAATAACATCACCCTGAATTATATACGAACATCCAGTCCGTACCGCGCAGTAAACACTCCGTCTCGGTTATAAAAACCAGCCAGTTAATGCTCTATAGGGAAATATACAGTCCGTACCGCGCAGTAAACACACTCCATCTCCGTTATAAAAACCAGCCAGTTAATGCTGTATAAGGAAATAATCGCTGTTTGTTTTGAGATCCACACAAAACACATAAATACACTGTGTGGGCAGAACGTAGAATTGCTGAATGTTAAACCTGGTGGTACGTATAGTTACCACCGGGCTTAAATTCCTGCGTCCCAGGAGACACAATTGTATGTACTTACTGCAGTGAGAACTGACAGTTCACTTGCTGTCTTTCAGGTCCATGGCACTCCAAAGGGATCGTTTTATAAATTAATGTTTGCTAAGCCAAGACATAGACCACTTTTGCACTATAAAGTGCTGGTGAGGCTAGCCTATAAACCGGACCAAAGACGGAGGAACGGATGGCACCGTACGAAAGAATTTCAGCACAAATACGCATCTGAAATATTTTCATGTTCCTGTCGACGAGAAACTTCGCTTATTTTTCTGGATAAACAGCAAACATAAATGTGTGCAGTGAGAAGCCAGTGTAGCACGCACCATGCTCGACCGGCGACTATCAGGCTGAAGGGCCAGTCTCCACAAGACACTCCCTACATGTGAAGAAACCCCAAGTTTCATTACCTTATATCCAAAATCCGGCCACTGGTCTCCATTTCGACTCAGATCAATCCAGCCCACATTCAGACACGCTATTTCTTTACGATCCATTTGAATATTACGGCCCCACATGAGCCTAGGTCACCCGCGGTGTTCCACCTGAGGTTTATACGTATTTCTCAGCGTCCCTGCACGCCCTGCTCGCCTGCCCCTGCTAACACCCCCCTGTCACATCACGTTCTCTCTCCTGGGCCCCAATTCTCCCCTCAGCACCCTCATACCATCCCGTCTCTGAACAGCCTTAGACACACCTTGGGTCATGCACAGACCTACACAGACCAGGAGGGTTACGGTGACGCAACAACGAAACTGGTTTTGAAACAGTTCTGATGTACTGATTCCAAATTCGGACTCAAGAACTCCGCGTCACGTCAGATGTTCATTTTGCGAGTTGAACACGTATCTGAATACTCGACACAAGAGACCGTTTACTGACTTCTGTGTTGCTACCCTACCGCTACTGTCGTCTTACTGTCACACGACTTCACACAGCCAGTGGCACAACTGGTGATGCCGTGCGGCCTGACATTCCGCATACACACAGACACGCAGACAGGACAACAGAACACTGCGCGGTGAAGACAGCGAGTCAGACGAAGGGAGTCACCAAAGATAGTGAAACATCCGCACAGTAAATCACTGCATCCCACGTGCCGCCTGCTGCAAAGTCAGTAGCTCTGTATTTATATTTCTCGTAGAATTGTTAGAAAGAACAGCGGCATCAACAGGGGGTCTTTAAATGGAGCCAGTACGGTCTCCGTCAGACAGGAACTATGATTTCATGTGAGACATCGCTTGCAAATGAATTTGTACGTTCGTTGTGCCATGGCTCTGCTGGTTAGTTGCCGGCCCTTCACCACGGGGGCCTAGGCCTGGTGCCGGACCAGTCCATGTGGGATTTGTGGTGGACAAAGTAGCACTGAGGCAGGTTTTCTCTCACAGCACTTCGGTTTTCCCCTGTCAGTATCATTCCACCAATGCTCCATACTCATCTTCATCTACACGCTGCTGTTACCAGAAGGATAAACAGGCCAAGCATGGAAACCTTCAAACAGAGCAATGCTCTTTCGCGCATCGGAAGGGCACTCGACAGAACAACACATTAATGTTCTTACAGTTTACACATTTTGAGCGATTCTTACTATAAACAGCCAGAATTTCCCTCAACAACACGAACAGGTTGGTCTTTAAAACGGAAAACGGGCGTGTTCTCTGCGCGGTAGGGACTGAAGTTTCACACAATATTTACACAAAATTCAGGTGTTACAAGGCGGGGCGTTTGCCAGAGAACACAGAATGTTGCTGTCGCACGTCTGTCAAATGCAATCACCAGTCAGGTTTTATTCCTTGTAATGCAGAATCAACCACGAAGCTGCCTGTAACTATGCCAGCGATCCAGTGGCCTTATGAGGCTTCTGTGTAATTAAATTCTTTCTACATTACAAAAACAGTGAACTGGCACGCCTGAGTGAAAGACAGACTTACATCCCACATTCATCACATTACATTTGTTCTTTCGTATCTGCTGTTTTTTGTTATCTTTCGGACGCTGCAAGTATGGCCTTTCTACAGACTGACTGTTGAGTCGGCAAGCGGTCGATTTGATAAAGCATGGAAAAACGGGCTTTCTGTACAGTGCTCGCCAGTTTCCGAAATAGCATTGCTTCGTTTGAAGGTTACCAGGCTTGGCCCGCTTGTCCTTCTGATAAGAGTAATATTAAGATGAAGAGAGTTTGGAGGACTGGTGCAATGGTACTGACAGGGGAGTGTGGAGGACTGGTGCAATGGTACTGACAGGGGAGTGTGGAGGACTGGTACAATGGTACTGACAGAGGAGTGTGGAGGACTGGTGCAATGGTACTGACAGAGGAAAACTGAAGTACTTGGATAAAAACCTGTTACAGTGCCACACTCTGTATCACACGTCACATGGGCTGGCCCGTGGATTCAACCCAATTTTCCGCTGTCAGATACTCCCTTAGCTTTGGCAGGGCATGTACAGAAGAGAAGGGGGAGAGGTGCAGTGGCAGCCATTACACTTGCTGTTATCACTGCAGGCGCAACGTAAAAGTTTACCGCTCTGAAAGTTGCCAGGCAGTTCGCCCTCGTCCTTCTGGTAAAGGAGGTCGGAGGCAACGTAAGGCGTTGGGAAGTGGACTATTGGGAGAATGCGGCAGACGGAATAAGATGGGCACTGGGGCCGCACTGTGTGTTTGGAGGGCGACGTGTAATTTGGGTACCGACTGAGCGTTTGCTGTGTGACTGAGGAAGGGCACGGAACGCCTTGATCCAGTTGGCCGGTCGCAGGACCTTCCGGCTGCACACTGACTTCTAGCCGGCAGTCCGGCGCTCAAACACACGAACCTGACAGCAGTCCCCGCGTGCGCAGTTGCTGTGTTTGTACAAACGCACAGACGTGATTGGCACGGATTTACGTTGCACGAACCGAGTATACAGTTAGTTCGGACGTCACAGTGAACATGCTCACTCAACACTGCATGCAGAAATAATGACTATTTATTTTGAAAGCAATAAAAGCACACCAGTGCACGGTGTGGCTAGCACTGCTGTCGCGGTACGGTGAATCGGGCGGGAGGTGCACAAGACTCCGCCCGTTTCACTGCCTGTCATAGCACGGTATATAGCAGCCTCGTGCATCCAGTTGGATGTTCGCTGATGTACAGAGATGGCGGTGAGGAGCACTCACTTTTGTTTATTAGCTGTACGAACACAGCTAACAAACACTCACAATGCAATCGGATGTTCCCACCCTCTCCTTACTTCGTCTGTACACAACCTCCCCATCCGCCCCCGAGGCCACCCTTCTGCCTGCCACAACCTAACAACTAATTCTGAAAGCCTATTATGTCGGCCTATCGTATCGACTGATCGAAGTCCCGTGGCAACCGCTGCTGTTGTAACTTGTGAGACGGACAGGGAACGTCGTAAATATACGGGACGTCAGTTCTGCCAGGTCTTGCAAACATTCGAAGCACACCGGGCAGCAGTTTTGCCATTTACGATAATATCTGAAGCCCCGTGTCTCACCGACACGTAGCATTTACGTGTTTTTGTATAATTCTTAAACCAAAGAGCGATTTTTCCCTAAACAACAATCCGAAGGACTAGCAACAGCAAGGCAACGTGTTTTGTGCGGCCGACACTGGATTTATGAGCATTACTTACATAAACTGGCTGATCCCAGTGGCCGAGCGCTTGCTGGGATCGTGGGTTCGAAACCCACCGGGGGCATGGATGTTTGTCTCTCGTACAGTGTTTGTGTTGTCAGGTAGAGGTCTCTGCGACGGGCCGATCCCTCGTCCAGAGGAGTCCTACTGACTGTGGTGTGTGTCTGAGGGTGATCAAGTGTAAATAAAAACCCTCTACACCTGCTGTGAACAAGCAGGTGCAGAGGAAGGACTGCGAAACGTAACGAACCTTACATAAACTTCCGGTACAAAGGAGGCGGTTAGCCGCCGGCTTCTCCCCACGGAAGCCCGCCTTCAATTCCAGGCCAGTTGACGTGGAATTTGTGGTAGACAAACTGGCACTGGGACGGCTTTTATCCGGTTACTTCGGTTTTCCCCTATCAGTATCATTCCACCAATCCTCCATATTCATCTTAATACCACTTATATCAGAAGGACAAGCGGGTGAAAACTGAGAACCTTCAAACAAAGTAATGCTCCTTCCGATATCGGGGGGGGGGGGGCACTGGAGGAAAAAACTCCTTTCACACTGTTTTACTACATAACTACTACAGGAATGTCCAGTGCTGCAGCCATCACTGTACTCGTCAGAACTTCACGGCGCACGCAGGAATGTTTCGTTTCGTGGCCGTTCTCTCTTCTACCTACTCACTGCAGGTGTCCAAGTTGTTTGTTTTCACTTGATCACACTCAGACAGGCCACAGTCGGTAGGACTCCTCTGGACGAGGGATCGGCCCGCGCAGCAATGTTACAAGACTCAACATTGCACTGCTGTAGCTTGTCTCGTCTGGCAGTGACGTCAGCACGCTGTTAATTACTGCACATTAAACATTTTGTTGTAAAATTAGCAACAGTAATTGCAATTTGCAATTACAATCACTTATTGACTCTCGCTGAAAGCTCAAACTCGTGTGCCTCTCTTCCACTCAACAGCGTATTTATTATTGCAAGCCTGTGTGTAGGTTCTTTAATCAATATTCTGCTTTTTAAAGCCGTGGCATGGCACATTGAGACAGGTAACCAAATAAACAGTGGACCTAAGTCGCTGTTGCATTACAATTGCTCTTCGTTGCTTAGCAACTAAATGGAAAGAAAAAGAACAGAGACGTGGACACAAATTGGATAAAGGATTTCATATAAATAATTTTGTGTTCGCGTTTACATGAGCTAACAAAACATTTCAGGGCTGAAGCAATGTGGGGCATACGGAATACTTCACAGCGCGACGTCTCTCGTCTCTTCAGATAACCAGCACAGAGTGCAGTTGCCATGTTTCGGTAACTTACTGCTATGCGTCAGTCACTTTCCATATAAACCGACGGCCGCTCAGTTAGTACAGAAATTCCCCTGATATTACAGAAGCCAAAGGACCATTTTCGTGTCCCAAAGGGCCTACCGCTAGATCGTATACGGAGTCAGATAAGCCCAAAAAATTAAGATCCATTTTAATATTATCTTCTCTTCTACACATGTATCCTAAGTGGTCTAATTACTTCAGATTCATCGACTTCGGGTGCATTTACCCATTTGCCGCAGTGTGTGCTACATGTCGCACCAATCCCCTCGTTATCCACCTAATAAACCCGGCAGCCCGTGGCACACAGTACCAGTTACGCACCCTGCTGTCAGCAACAGGCCCACCACTTCAGCGCCCGCCCTCAACGTCATCACGGGCCCTTATTTTGTCTGGCAACTCTTTATGACGTCCCTCCGCTAATCGGCCACCAGGGTGGGCGGACGGTGAAGACCATAACTCAGCTGACAGGCAGTAGCAAATGACACTTTTCAGAGAAAGCAATGACCTTGTGTTGTAACTATTGAATACGCGAACTCGCAGATCGATTGGGGTGAGGTTATGTAATCGAAACTATGTGTAGGACAAGGCAGTGACGCCCAATTGCGTCGGTTATCAATACAGCCATAAAGCGCACAACAATGACTGCAAGCTCCGGACAGCGTCACTAGACGTTAGTCGGACTGTGCGTGCAGTCCAACCGGACAGACGCTGTGGAGTGTAGCATGCCACGTCACACCGCGTGTTTGTCACGTGACATCGCGCCATACATCACATCACACCACACCACACACACCGAACATGGCGGCCCACTGCGTGACGCTACGCACGAGTTTTCTGCGTTCATGTCTCGATTGCACAAGCAAACACGCCGACTGACGGTTTCCAGAACTTCCCAGCAGCTCGAGGCGAATCACACTGGATTAGCCTGTCTCACGTGAGTTTAACATCGCTTGCTTTGCCCCCCCCCCCCCTTCCAATTCACCACTCAGAACTGACCCCACAATTTGAAGCTACATATTGGCATACTGACATACTGACAGCGTTAAGAAAAGTGCCAAATATAAAAAAGAACTCTTGCTAATATAAATAACATAACGTTTAATAATAACAACAATAATAACAATATAGCGTAAAAGCAGCAGTACCCGTTCTTCGTCCGGGACATGGTTGCTTTCCCTGTCAATACAAAAATATACATACTAATCAAAACTTGAAGGGGGATAAGGATAAATTATTATACCACAGTTTACTGACATACATAATACGTGAGACTGTGAATGACAATTCGAATCGCGTACAGTAACTGTACCGCAATACTGGCACATCGCTTTCACAGCTGTGGCTACCGTACATATTGGTAACAGTGTGGCCTGATACAGTGACAGTGAGGATTCGAATCGCGTACAGTAACTGTA
>BLKM01000895.1:1949566-1961027 GCA_013340265.1 Coptotermes formosanus
GTTGCACTTACGGGTTACGGTAACACCTGCAGGAAGGCAAAACACAGTAACACGTTGCACTTACGGGTTACGATAACACTTGCAGGAAGGCAAAACACAGTAACACGTTGCACTTACGGGTTACGGTAACACCTGCAGGAAGGCAAAACACAGTAACAGGTTGCACTTACGGGTTACGGTAACACCTGCAGGAAGGCAAAAGAGTTTTCGAAACGTGGAAATCTAGGTGGTGACGGGAGGTGCAACAAGAAGCTGTATCACCACAAGTGTGTCGACACATGAAAGGGGAAACCCCGACAGAAGCTGGAGACGGAAATTGGACACACTGCAATACTTTGGATCAATGATCGGACATCCGTCCCCTGTTAGCTATAGTGTCCGCACAGCAGAGCGTCCACGTTTGGGTTGAAGAGATTGATCAAAATAATTTTATTCTTTTCACCAAAGCGTCCTGCACAGTGGGAGCGGGGATAGCTCAGTTGGTGTAGTGATCAGACTATCGGATGAGTGGTTTGCGGTTCGATTCACGGAAGCTACAAACAGTCTCTGTGTTCAACAAAACGTCCAGACCAGCTCTGCGGCCCGTAAAGACCCTATTCAATGAATACCGCGGAGAAAGCGGCCTGGGCGTGAAGCTGACAGCTCAGTTGCATCTGGTGCCGAGGTTAGGAATGAGTGCGGCTACAGTGCTACTAACTTTAACTTTAACTGGTTCAGTGTACACACTGTGTGTGGCCAAGGTGTTGAGTTAGTGTGTATCACAGGGGGCGGTACGTACAGTGACCGCCGGAATCCGGGAATTGAAACGATGATAGGCGGAATACAGTTTGTTCCTCATGTCGTTTTTGAATGTACTTCTCTGTGAACTTCCCGTGTTTTGCAGGGCTGTAGGGACCGCAGGGGCCATGTTGACGGGTCAGCTGCTTCGCTTTTCGACAATCGATTGTTCACACAACGTAATAACGCATCTATATAGAGGTGGAAACGTCTACCCTGTCGATAGTCACCACACATTCCTGATTGTAATCTGCTCGTACATTACAATAGATGAGAAGTCAGAACGTGTGGGGACGCCACTAACACGTCACAGTTACGTCACGAAGTAGCGAAGGCCGAATAACGTGCTGACAGTAACAATGCCCCGTCTTCCCGTCTGCTGTGTAGAACAACGAAGATACAAACGCACGGAACTACAGCGCTACTTACCGCTTTAGATGGGCGAGAAACTCGCTCACGCTGTGAGTGCGAATTATTCAGTGAAGGCGCTTAAAAAATCGGCTCTTTCTGAACGCAGGACGGACGGACGGACAGACGGACAGGAGGGATGGGCATTACTAGGAGAAACTCGCTCACGCTGTGAGTGCGAATTATTCAGTGAAGGCGCTTAAAAAATCGGCTCTTTCTGAACGCAGGACGGACGGACGGACAGACGGACAGGAGGGATGGGCATTACTAGGAGCCTTATAGTGCGCACACTTAACGAGACACAGGGTGTGGATATTAAATAACGGGACTGCGCGCGCAGCTGGTCATAACGCTACACACATGCCAGTTACAGACCTCCCTCAATTCGCGAGGCAAACCGCGCTCCATTGCGTTGGGGCAGTTTCCGTAAACAGTCTATTAAGTTATCACGTGACACACAAATTTAGCAGCGAACAAACATGGAGTTTCTTTTAAAGCTGATGTAAACTGTCTCCAAAACACTCCATTTTTTGTGTGAGGTTTGTGGAAAAGGCCGCAGAGTTACGTAAAGGACTCTAACAGGACTTGCGGCAATGCTATGAGGGGTGGAAGGTTGGTACCGCGAGTTCTGTGGCTTCCGGCAATGCTGTGAGGGGTGGAAGGTTGGTACCGCGAGTTCTGTGGCTTCCGACATAAATTGCTTCGAACAGGCTGACATGGAGGCACATCACTGCAACCCCTAAAACACACGTTTGGCATTAGACCCTTTACTTAACAGCCGCACCTCGTATTACTAGGATAAAAACATCAGATACCTAAGTACAACAGGTGGACACTCAGCATGCCAGTAGATAACGAAAAGCGTACAAAAACTGTAATACAAAACCTCAAGGAGAAGGACAGCTTGCGCGACCTAAGAACAGATGATGGGATTCTAAGGATACATTATGAGAACGTGGATGTATTTAAGTGGCTCAGGATAGGGGCCCGTACCTGGCTTTTGTGAGTGCGGTAATGAAACATCGTGTTCCACAAAAAGAAGCGAGGAATCTGTTGGCACTCGCAGAAACTATTACCGCCTATGAAGCCCGTTTGTTTTAATACCAGCAATATCAGCGCTACCGCAGGCTGATCCTTGTGTAAACTTGTAGCCGGAAGGTACAATTTCAAATGTACAATCCGCTTGTTGTGTCTGTGTAATTGAATAAACCGCGCCTCGTGCATCGATTTCACGGCACAGCAACTGCGAAAACAAAACAGCATCGAATTTTGAAACAAGGGTCACTGTGCTTCAGCAAACACTTGGGTTATAATGGACAATGGATCTGCTAGCATTCAATTACAGTGCCCGCCTGTCCGTGTTTACCTCCACTGACACGCGTTTACAAAGACCTTACACACAGGCCGTCTCGCAATCTAAAGATTTACATTTTCCCTGTTCGATGGCTAATCTGCACATCACTGCAGTAACTGTACGTGCCCCTGCCTCACACACACACACACACACACACACACACACACACACACACACACACACACACACACACACACACACACACACACACACACACACAACCACACACACACACACACACACTCCACGTTCTGCCCACACAGCGCACTCGTGTCATCCGTGCGATTCTTACAGCCAACAACGGTTATGTCCCCACAGAGCCCTACCCGATTTCTTGTATAATGCAGAATGTGTTCTCTGTGAGGTGTGAGCGAGATTTGTGTATATTACTTAGGCATGCTTCAGGCCGTGCCAAAACTCAGGCGGTTAGTCGCCTGTCGCTCAATGCGAAGGCCCGGGTTCAATCTCTGGCCAGTCGGTGGGAGATTTGTGGTGGACAAAGTGGCGCTGGGACAGGTCTCCCTCCCAGCACTTCCATTTCCCTGTCAGTATCATTCGACCAACGCTGCATGCTCGTCTTCATCTTAAAATTACTCTTGTCAGAAGGACAAGCGGCCGAAGTCTCGAAACCCTCAGAGCAACGCTCTTGGAGCAGAAAACAAAAAACACTGTCACACTGTTGTTTGAAGCCTCCAGAACTTAAGTCAGATACAAAAGGCGCGCTGAATTACACCTGAGGTCAGTACGGGCGCTCCGTTACCTCAACCAGAACAGCACCTGTTGTCTTTGGCGCTCGGTTTCCACACAGGGCGCCGAGCGATCGGAAATTGTCTACACTGAGGGCTCAAATATGTATAAAATGCGTCTTGGGTTGGGGGAGGGGGGAATTCAACGGTGCACAACAATTTTGTGCACCGAGTGGGCACCCACCCCGCCTTTCGACGCGCTGCAGGTCAGGTCCAAAGTAGGAGCGGTGTACCGGCGATCGATGTATGAATGCAGTCAGTCTCTCGTCCGTCCTGAAGTTCGGAAGAGAAATGAGTGCCAGCATGTTACCGTGGCTGCCTACACTCAAGGCGCCATGTCTCCGTTTATCAGACTATGGACAAACAGGTGAAGGCTACCTGTCCCTCGTGCGGACTTCTGTTATGTGCCTTCAAAATATGGCGCTAACATTGCAAATATGGATAACACTCAATTAACCCTTGAAAGATGAAATGTAACTGCTTTAAATGACTCAGTGCGTACCGCGCAGTAAACATTCTACATCTCAGTTATAAAAATAGTCTGTTAATGTCGTATAAGGCAAAAGTTGCTGACTGTTGTGAGATCGGTACGAGACATAACAGCAGTGATAAAACCATGCAGAATTTTGGGTGCTAAACCTGGCGGTAAGTAAAGTTACCGCTAGGCTTTAACAGGTTAACGAACTGGAAGCCTAACACTGTTCCGTCGACGCTGTGTGTTGCTGCAGATTGCAACTTGTTATGCAGCTAACACAGTGCGTGTAACAAAACAAATATAGAACGAACCAATGCAGGCAACTTTCCTACATGCATTCAACAGTTTAACATTTCAGCACAGCAGGGCAGTATTCTACATAGCGAGCACTGCCCCATGTTGTTGCACCCGTTCCTCACAACGTCTTACACCAAACGTGTTAAGGCAGTTCTTGTAATGTTACATCATGACATGTCATTTCATGTCACCTCGGGCACACGAGCTGTAATTTTCTCTCTTACGTGTTCCCATCCAGTCCGGCCTGCTGTGTTCGGCCAGCACAGCCCGGAGTCCCTCTCATCCGGACGGACGTTTCTGCAGTTTCTCCAGGCAAACGCTGGATTAGTACGTCGTTACGTCATCACTCTTCCTCTCCAAATCTCTTCCAGTTCGTCACAAATCCCGCCACTGCACTCCGCACTGCATAACTCGACGTAGCCGTCATGTAAGTCGCTCTATGTGCCCCACGTTCAGACATGCGCACTGCGCACCAACCGGCCGAGTCTAGCAGCGCCATAACCGCCAGCAGTGGCCAACACAGAGTCAACTGCCAGTGCGTGGAGTGCAGTTCGTCTTGAGAACGCAGTCGCCGTACTTTATCGTATGTTATGGAAGCATGACGTTCATTACCGTGATCACAACAGCCCGCCATTGGTCAGGTCTTCCCACTCAATTTATTACAATCCGTTTTAATATTATCTCAATTTGGAACCAGGTTTTCAGGATAGACTCTTTCCTTCAGGTTTCCTCACCAAAGCCCAATACCCATGTCAAAGGACTCAGCATACGGACACGAATCAAAACCGCAAGCGAGATTTGAATTCACGGTCCCAGTGCCCCAGACGTCCGAGCCAGGTGTATATTAGAAGAATGCCAGTTTAATGCTGTGACGTAAGCAGTCTCGCCAAACATTATGGGCTGGGTATGCGGCACGTATGGGGTAGACGATAAATGCATACTGAGTTTTGGTGGGGAAACCTGAACGGAAGGTACCAATTGGAAGACCTAAACAGAGATGACAGAACAATATTAAAATGAATCTTAAAATAGACTGGGAGAACGTGGGTTAAATTCTTCTGGCTCGGGATAGGGAAAAGTGGCGGGCTTTTGTGAAGAGTGTAATGAACATTTCACTGCCATCAAACGCGGGGAATTTCATGACCAGCTGTGGCAACACAAGCTTCTCAAGGAAGGCCATGCTCCAGGGAGTCAGTCAGTTAGTTCGTTAGTTAATTAGTTAGTCGGTTAGTTTGTAACTTGCATGGACACGGGTGAAAAGATGCAGCCTGTTTGTGTGGCTCAGTTACTAAGCGCCTGTAAATGCGCGCCGTTTCAGTTCTTCCTGCAATACGCTGGCACACAGCAGGACAAGGACAGACACAAGATGTGATCCCATCTGTTTCCCATAAGCGCCTTCCCTAATCCCATCAGCGCCAATTTCGGAAACAAAGCAACAGCAAATGGCGCTCGCTTGGCGTATCGACGCCTTCCCCGTACTGCGCGTCGTTCCACTGCAATGAATCTCTGGTCTTGAATCTGATGTTTCATCGTGAGGTTTCACGAACACTCGCCAACACGAGACGGCACATAATCTAAAATAAGAGCCGCCTTAACCTCTCAAAGCAGCGGTAAGTGTATGTACCACGTGTTTTAACATGAAGAATATCTACGTTTTTCCCACGCAATATATTTATTTATTTGTCATGTTTTTCAGCCTGAACAGCCAGTTATGTCCTACAGAATAATAACAGGATCATCTTTATAATGAAGATACATTTTGTTCTCTGTGAGTAGGAACCGAATGTACATAATTTAGACAAACACCAGGCAACTGTTGGCAGGGCTCTGACCTCGCCTTTCGGGTGGAATTTCAGGCCAATCAGTGTGGGATTTTTAGTGGTAAGAGTGGCGGCACTGGGACACTCTCTCCATGTTAATGTCACTCTTAGAAGGACGAGCGGGCTAGGCCTGGGAATCTTCAAATATTGCAGCGCTCCTTCGGATATCTGGAGCATCGGACAGACAGCATCACGAGACTTAAACAGGAACTGTTAGCATATTTACATCCACAGGATACTTCGGACACGCGGTACTTGCTACCGAATAAAACTGGGGTATTTAGGCCCTTTAAAGCCCAGCGGTTACTGTACGTACCGCCAGGTTTAACACTCAGCAATGCTACGTTCTGCCCACACAGTGTGTTTATGTGTTTTGTGTGGATCTCAGAACAAACAGCGATTATTTCCCTATACAGCATTAACTGACTGGTTTTTATAACCGAGACGGAGTTTGTTTACTGCGCGGTACGGACTGAATCTTTATGCATATAATTCTACGTTCTGCCCACACAGTGTGTTTATGTGTATTGTGTGGATCTCAGAACAAACAGCGATTATTTCCCTATACAGCATTAACTGACTGGTTTTTATAACCGAGACGGAGTGTGTTTACTGCGCGGTACGGACTGGGTCTTTACGTATATTTCAGGCTTGTAAAGTAAGTTCGCTTTTACATCTTACCTTCCATCAGATTATCTGTTATGAAAACAAATTCCCTTTCCAAAGGCAATCAAGAGCACGCCACAGCTGGCTGCCTGCCACTTGTAAGGTTCCTTCCACAAAAGTTACTACATCTGAACTCACCGTTGCTTGCTGTTCACTGCTGGCAGACTTCATCATATTAACTTGCTCACATCTTGTTCCACTGTACGCTGTTTACAAACAACTCGTCATTCCAGGACTTTCACTCATCTGCACAAGATATTTTCCGCCTTTTATCGAAATCAAAAGTTCATTTTCGTGTTCAAAAGAGCTTACTGCTGAATCCTACTGTGAGTCTGACGTATCCACTCATCATCACATTCTAATTGTTGCAATCCATTTTAATATTATCCTACCATGTAACAATCATCCAAACCCCCAAGCGATCCTTCCCCTTCATTTCTTTTAGTTAATAACTCATATACAATCCTCATCCCTCCTCTTCGTGCTGCATGTCCTGACCATCCCCGTGTCTTTCATTTCACAACGCCAGTAACACGAGACAAACAATGCAAACTGTGAAGCCCCTCATCTCGTAACTTTCTCCACACTCAGGTAGCCTGTCTACCAGCCTGCAGTCAAATGCGTACTGTTGTATCTTTAGCCATGGTAAAACTACCATAGCATAAGGCAGACCATTAGACTGCAGCCACTGCTGAGCTTAAAGACGCAGGGAGCTACGCCTCCACTGCACCATACATGTTCTTAGCGCGGTGCTAAGTTTACTGTCCACAGTCCGGGGTTCAGCGACACCGCTGTACGTAAGAAAATGGAATGACTGTTCAAAAACACGTGGATTCTGCCTGAAAACACTTGATATACTGCACTCCGTGACGCAGCGCACACACTTTGCTGTCAGCATGTCGCAAGGTGTCACGGTGCAGAGTAACTGTAATGTAACTTACGTTTCTAACAGAAGTGCAGCCTTCACTGCGCCAATGTGCGCGGAACGCACAGCTGCTGAACAGCGCTATGTGCAGATCTCTCACACAAATTCACCAAACTGAAAATAAAAGTGCAAAGTATGGACAGACGTTTATTCATACTCCTGGTAAGTTTCTGTGAACGTCTTCCGTACCGAGCAGAATTCAAATGTGGCGCCAAGTACACAAAGCAAAACATCACTTGCGTTCTTAAGCAAACTGCTGTTGTCACTGCGAGAAACTTCCCGAAGGTAACAAATGTTAGGTTAAATTAAGTGGAGACCTCCTACACCAAATTTGACTGAAATTGGTCAAGACTTATGGGAAGTATGAATACAAACTTTTGAAAATCGCAAATAAAATGACTGTCACAGCAGACTTCCACGACACTCACACTTCCGCGACAACCTGGTACACAAACTCTTACACCAAGTTTCATAAAAATCTGACGAAACCTAATTCGCTGAAACTAGGCCATACACGGACAGCAGGATGGACGGACGTGTTCTGCACATAAATTCTTATTGTTTATTTCCCAAGAACGCCTCACAACACACTGCATTATTTCTGAACACCCCTTCACGTTGACTGTGCCAGGGGGCGAGGAGGCAAGGACGTCTAATTGCCCGCAAGCTGCACGCTTTACCACGTCCTCCCGTTACTCATTGTTACCAACACAACAAGTGGCAAATTCTCGAGCCACCCGTCTTTCAAGCACACGAGCTTGCCAGCCTTATGTTCTGGACACTTGAAACTGAATTTTGGTGCTTTCTGAAACACCGGGTACTCCACTGATTTACAGCAAGTGCAGCAATTTATACAAAAACGAAATAAGCAAAAATATCTGTTCCCGGTGCGGGACGTGTCTGCTTTTATTACGTCGTTGCTAAAGCTATAAAAAACGGAATTACTCCCAAATCAAGAAACGGAGGGTGCTGATGCAGTCATAACAGGGAGACTGAGAACGAGGCTTTGCAATCGGACTGCCACACTACTTACACACAGCTGTAGCACCCGTAGTCCTAGTGTAGTTTCCAAAATCACACCAAGCACTGGTTTTGTGTGGGTCTGGAATTTGGTGCCACACATTAAGGGAAAATATGGGTTCAAGGTGCTAGAAAATACGGCGGACAGTAAGGAAGGGAATTTCACCCACGCGGAAGTAACAGAAGACTGCACAAACCGGCACAACGAGCAGTCTCACGGCTGGCACTGCTCGCCCAGCGTTACTACGCGTATCACATCAAGGACGGTAAGATGGGCGGTACATGTGGCATGCACGGAAACGCAGAGAAACGCATACAGGGTTTTGGTGGAAAAAACCTTAATGAAACAGCCAACTGTAAGGAGCGGTACTTAAGTGGGAGGATAATATTAAAATTGGTCTGAAAGAAAAGGAAACGTTAGGGCGTGGAAAGGGTTAATTTGACACTTGAGCGGAACAAGTGGCGGGCTGTTGTGAATGCGGTAATGAACCTTCGGGTTACATAAAAGGCGGTGAATTTCTTGACTGGCTGAAAAAGTATTTGCTTCTCAAGAAGGACTGCGCGCCATGGAGTTATACAGGCAGTGAGTTACTAGAAATATAAACAATACGATCCATAAGAGCAGTGACGCAGTGTCAGTGACTGTGTGGTCACGTGGTGTCGTTTGCTTCCTTACGAAACAACAAAATTTCCTTATATATTCCTTCGAAAAACGTGCAGGTGTTCTTACAGTATTTCTTGACGCACTGAGCCTGCAGGTGACAAGCACTGACTGCCTTCTCGGATGTGCCACCGTGCAGGAAGGTGGCAGTGTTCTGATGTTGCTGTGCGACACACTGCCTCCTTCCACAGGGCAGGACAGCAAGTGCTTCGCAGGAGAGCAGAGGAACGCGGCTACATGACAGCGAGTCAGTGTGTGCCCTCCCGCAACACAAAGGCGAGCTGCTGACATTCTGTTCGCTCTGTTCTCCGTTGCTGTGTATAAAAGATCCTTTCAGCCATTAGATGGCGATCCGGTGCCATGTAGCTCTTTATGGCCACCCGGGGACACGAACATTGTCACCTACAGACTATCAGGGGTGTGAAAACTGACGCACATATACTCCACGTGGCCATAAAACAGCAAACAGCAACCAGTTCATGCTGTATAGGGAAATAATCGCTGTTTGTTCTGAGATCCACACAAAACACATAAATACACTGTGTGGGCAGAACGTAGAATTTTTTTTAATCTTAAACCTGGCGGTACGTACAGTAACCGCTGGGCTTTAAAGGGTTAATGACGGGATATAAGTACGAAATTCCGTGCGAATGTTTCGTTTTCCACAATTTGTCGGTGCTGACAGGAAGGCTACAGACATGTCGGTGCTGACAGGAAGGCTACAGACATGTCGGTGCTGACAGGAAGGCTACTGACATGTCGGTGCTGACAGGAAGGCTACAGACACGTCGGTGCTGACAGGAAGGCTACAGACACGTCGGTGTAGATGGCAAGATGCACACGATCGCTGGACTTCAGCACGGAGGGCAAAATTCAGGCAGTGCGGTCCGGAGTATTTTGTCATTTAAAATGAACAGAACCAAAATTTGGCCTGTTGATTTGTATGGGTGTGGAACTTGGTCTTTTCATTAAGGGAGGAACACAGGCTGAGGGTGTTTGAGAATAGGGTGCCGAGGGAGATATTTGGGGCTGACAGAGAGGTGACAAGGGACTGGAGAAAACTGCGTAATGAGGAGCTTCATGATTTGTACGGTTCCTCACTGGCTGAGACGTACAGGCACGTGAGTCGGGCAGCGGGGAACAGAATGCATACAGAGTTTGGTGGGGAAACATGAGGAAGGAGAAAACTTGGCAGACATAAACGTAGATAAAGAGATCGTAAATACATTAAACAAAATGAAAGGTCTAGGATTGGATTCATATGGCTCGGGACAGGAATACTGGTGGGCTGCTGTGAACACGGTAAGGAACTCCTAAGGTTCTGAAAATTCGGGAAATTTCTTGACCGGATGAGCAACTGCCAGCGTCACTTGAGGCTCTCACCGCAGTTTCTCAGCACTAATTTCCTCTGAGACGTGGCGCTGGGTGTGCGGTTCCCGACGTTTCGGCAGAGTGTAGTGCTTTCACTGGGCTGCTTGACCATGAACATGAAGGCACTAATAAACTCCGAAACGTCGGCAAGCACTCACCAACGGCAGAGGGTCACTTCCCAGAAGGTATAAGTTCTCGACTTTTTGCATTTCCAGGCGGATTTTGCTCCACGGTTTTAGGCTCCAGAGCAATGCGGTGCTTCTGGGCTGTGAACCCCTGGGTTCCGCCAACAGAACTCAAGCAAAGGCACGAGAGAAAACACACTGCATTCTGACAGTGGAGGTTTCTTTGTACACGTAAGGAGCAGCATTCGAACGCTGTTACACGTGTAGATGGCTCCAGGCAGAGGGAGGGGCCGCGTCTCGTGTAAGGCGGCCATCGCCACGCTAATAGTTTATATGAGCGCGTCTTACTCACTGCCGCGGACCGAACAGAGAACACACAGAGACGTTGTTAAATGTACTGCGTTTTGATACAATACGTAGGTGCCTCAGTCGGTGCAGCGATTGGGCTACGTGCTGGAAAACAGGGGAAACACAGTTCGGGTCCAAGCGGGAGGAAAATAGTTTGAGCGTCTCCAAAGCGTCCAGATCAGCACGGGGGCACATACAGGCCCCTGTTGAGGGGTTCCGGATAATGTCACTGCGGTGGCAGCGGAGTCGGGTTGTGAAGTTGCCATTGGGCATTGTCAATATACCAACACTGTTACCAGTACGTACTGTAGCCACAGCTGTGAAAGCGGTGTGCCAGTTTTGCGGTACAGTTACTGTACGCGATTCGAATCCTCACTGTCACTGTATCAGGCCACACTGTTACCAATATGTACGGTAGCCACAGCTGTGAAAGCGGTGTGCCAGTATTGCGGTACAGTTACTGTACGC
>BLKM01000895.1:1968747-1997701 GCA_013340265.1 Coptotermes formosanus
ACACACACACAGCCCACAGCTGAAAGTGAATACCAAGAACAACAAATCGATTTCCTGGCCCCGTGTTAAGATTCGGTGGGGGTTCATACAGCCACAGTACGTGGAAATAATACGGCACAGCCGATATACACTGTGTGGACCCAGTCAACGGATTTCAACTAAATTTGGTATCGACGGGTTTACCAACTTTGTCGGCTTAACGCAGTTTCACTCAATACCGGTAACATATAAACTCTACTTTAATATAACGAATATTTGTCGGTTTTAGCGCGCTGGCAAATTCTTCCATTATCGTCGCTTATGGCTGCACGTCTATGTCACGGCCTGTGGTTTCTTTGCCTCCACCTTCAGGACATAGCAGACCTTCCTACCCAGAAAACACAGACTGCCAGGTCTCCCGACCAATCAGTACCTCCCTCCACATGTGCACGCAATCCAGACCCAACGAATCGTTCAACCTTTTCGTCCCACCAATAGAACGGCAGCAGTCGCACATTAACCCACGAGATTCGCCATCTCTGTCCGTTTGTTTGAATCGTCCAGTTTTCTAAAGGCTGGAAACCGCTGCTCTAAGCAATATGCGTTAGTGTACAATACGCACATTTATATGCACTCTGTATTAGCTCGCTTTATGTTACCCTCGTCAATGTCTCCGTATCGGAGAATAGCTCGCGCTTTATGTGCTCCCAGCTCCAGTCTGAAAATATAAAACAGCGATCACGCAATGCGTGCATCTGCTACGCATATGTCACTCATGTCCTTATTGTTGCTTCTGTGTTAACACGTCCATATATCATTCACACTACGTTCATACGCGGTACGTACTGCTGCTGGTGTCACGTCACACACCCAACACAGGGGGATGGTCAAACAGGCCACCGCGCTGTGCTGAATCACCAGTCGAATGGCGCAACTCGTTAATTGCGTTATATAGTACTGAATAGCGCGAATGTAACTTGATATATGAAGGTACACACTCGATACTGGAATGTATGTGGAGCAGCGAGCTATTCTGAAGCTGGTTTGAAGAACTTCCGTGCCTGCATGGCATCTGTGTTTTCTAAACAAATCTACCTGCAGATTTTATAAAATACCGAACCGCGTTCCACAGGTAATAAAGAGTTCCGACTTTTAAAACTTATATGCACGGTGCTGGTCTTCTTACTATTCATTCACCTGACAGGTACAAGGTTCATCCTACAAAAATACGTGGGACTTACACACTTCTTGCAGGCGTATCAAACTGGCTGGCGGCGCGCCGCTTGTGTCCTGTTTGAATTCTTTTGGCTGCCCCTGAAATTATTCAAAATAAACTATAAACCAGGTCCAAAGATTACAATTTATACATCGAAGCGTTCGATTGCACCAGCCAAGTCCAAGGAGCAGAGTCCTTCTTCAAAAGCTAACAGTTCCTGAGCTGGTCACGAAATCCCCTGCTTGTATGCAACTCGAAAGTTTATTATCGCATTCACAAGCGTCCGTCACCTGTCCCTGTCCTGAGCCAGATCAATCCTATCCACGCCCACCCCATTCCACTTACTAAAGATTCATTTTAATAATATCATCCCATCTACACTTACGTCTTCCAAGTGATTCCTTTCCCTCACGTTTCCCCACTAAAACCCTGCAAGCACATCTCCTCTCCCCTACACGCGCCCTTCGATTGGATAAGATCGTCAAATTGGGACTTGCATCGTGCAGCAGAACTCCCTCTTGCGCACGTATTTCATATTTCTCGTTGCTTCATTTCCACAAATTATTCAACTTGCTTGCCCAGTACGCGCCAAGTTCGGCAGCACGTGCCTGTGCACATGCCTGTCACTGATGAAACCGAGCAAGAACACAGAAATAATGGAATTAACTGACACACGTCTGTCATGCAATGACACATACTGCAACACACATTTTAAACCTGACATTAATAACCTAAACACAAAGAAAAGATGCCAAGTTACTGGAATTTTTTTTGAATTCAGATTTGGATCCAAAAATTGTTTCACTTAGAGTATCGTGGTGCAGTTATAATACTGTAGCTTTCTGCTTATTCTTAAACCTCCGCGGCCCCCGCACACCAGCCAGTTCGACATGCCTGCCTGCCGCCTATAGCGAGGCACCACGGTTAGGCCAGACTTAGCAGCGTCTACACTTAATACTAAAGGAAACGCAAGGGGTAACTTACCTTAATCGCCGTCTTTGCACTAACACACACACAGTCGATTCATAAGACACTAAACAAGCACCGCCACCCTCACTCACAACAGGTGTACACTGTCACTTTTGCAGAGACACTGTTATCAACACCGCGCGCCATAACGGAACTAATCACTGCTGCATGGCTTTGTCAAAAATCGATTAGTGTCCCGTTCGAGATCTTCATCGAAATTGACATCTGTTGGCGACATAACGAAGTAAGACTTACATGCGATTCAGAGTTGCCTTCTACAGCAGTGACGTACGTGAGGATTACATTGCAGCAGCAACATTATGGTGGTCAGGGAACTGGTAACACGGGTTGCCACCAATTGCACCTGCAACGTAATGATCATTATTATCACAGCTGGGGTTAAATATCTGATAGGAGATTGTGCCATGGCTCAGGCGGTTAGTCACGGCCCCTCACCGTAGACACCCGAGTTCGATCCCAAAACACTTACTGTGGGATTTGTGGTGGACAAAGTGGCACAGAGAAAGAAGCTATCTGATAGATTTCCACGAAATTTAGTTACTGACTTCATATTAACAGGAATTCATGGGATTTAATTTCAATACATAGCGGTGAAATAAAGCCCGCACGTTCCATGGAGTTCAAATTGATTTCCATCAAACAAATTCGAAGCACGCATCCAAGAAAACACACCACATCTCCGTTACAAATCGTAATCAATTAATCTGGTAGGCAAACAATGTAGCACATGTGGCGGACGTCAAGAGACACAGCACACTGCGCTTGGGAGATCTAGAGGCACGTGGGAGGATAATATTAAAACGGAGCATTCGAAAAGAGTGTGGGAGTATGGATCGGCTTTACGTTGCTCATGACGGATCCTGCGGCGGGATGTTGTGTTTATGTGGCTTATTTAACGACGCTTTCCGTTGCTACGTTTGTATAGCACTGGTGAGAGATGAAGGGGTATGCATGCAGCATTGCTAAAATGACAGTGACAGGGGACAGCTGAAGTACTGATAAAAGAACCTGTCGCAGTGCCATTTTGTCCACCACAAATCCCACATAGACTGACCAGGGATCGAACCTGGCCTCCACGGTAAGAGGCCAGTAAGTAACGGCCTGAGCCACGGCACAGTCGGCTGCATTTTATGTAAACTCTAATCAAATATCGGGTTTTTATATGCGCAATTTCATGCCCAGATTAGCAAATATCAGCTTGTACCAAGCCCACAGGACTTCTCGTTTGATCCCTGTAGATCACAATGAATCGCAATGTGAACTTTGTGACGCATTTGCCCAAACACGCTGTAGCAAGCAAAATTAGATTTTTGTGTGTTTTGATTTCAGTCAGAATGCTGTGCCCCTGCAGGCACCGCTAAAAGCATAACGTGTTGTGCTGCCGCTCGAGCGGTTTGTTTTACTGACCAGATGAGGGTACAGGATGGGTCTAAAGCTGCTGCACAACATGGAGGCGTCATTTCGAAACTTCTGCTTTGTAAACAGCCCAATATAGCAAACAGCCCAATATGCTTTCAAGGCGCCGTCCGATCAGTGGCATGTTCCGAGGCATATCGATTGCACACATCTTAAATGGAAGCGCCTGGCGTTTAGGCCGCACTTCGTACCTCACAGGGAACAGGCCTGCTCCACGAAACAGGCGAACCTCTTAAAGACATCAGGCAACAATCGCTGATTATCAAAAGAATAACACAATACTGCACACAGATTCGCTGTGTCGATGATAAAGGGAGCCGGGATAGCTCAGTCAGCACAGTGACTACGCTAGGGGCTGGAAGACCCAGGAATCGTGGATCGATTTCCCGTATGGACAAGTGGTTTTTCCTCCACGGAAGCGTGGAAACCGGCGCAGGGGCCAGTCGTACGCCTATTGAGGGGGCAGCTGAGGCTCCTTCCGCGGGGGTCAAGTGACCGGGACCTGAAGCGGACCACTCACATACGTATATTGCAGAGTTTGAGAATACATGGAGTTATAACTCCACGCCCGCGTATGTCTTCATGGCGTGGACACGGACAAGTTAGCTACATGTGGGCAATATACAGCACTTCAGTGTTGCAGAGGTTGGTGAGTGCAGCAGCTACCGCTGTGCTTTAAAATGCTAACTGCCTTGGTGGGGAGAAGAGAGAAATACATACAGGGTTTTGGTAAGGAAACCCAAAGAGGCAACAAGGCAGTTCTGGGAGTAGATTGGAGAATATTAATATGGATCTTAAAGAAATATGATTGAATAATGTGGACCGAATTAATGTGGCTCAGGACAGAGACAAGTGGCGGGTTGTTGTGAACACGGTAATGAACTTCCAAGTTCCATAAAATTCCATGAATTTATTGCCTAGCTGAGGAACTATCAGCTTTTCAATAAGGACTGTGCCCCATGCACTTATGGTCAGATCAGCACAAACCAGCACGCTGCTGACTGCTGACACTCAATGAGGAGAAGTCCACGCGAAATTGCATCGCACACCTCGGGGTTCCTGCGGTTAATTAGTGGCCGCCACACCAGTGCGGTCCGCTGCTGTCACAACCATAGCCCGAACCACGGATGTTATATTTACCGCCAGGGGTGTCAAGCTGAACAGTCAACTTGCCACTGTGTGTTCAACATTCTACGCACAGTGGTTGATATCATCACCTGCTTTAATGCGAGGAAAGTCACCAAACATCGCAGGGATGCAGCTTCCTATTTCGTTCGCTGTAAGTTTTCTCTGTACTTTAGCAGCTGTCCGCTCTGTTCAACAGATTCAGAGTCCACCACGCATGACTTTTGTACTGAGACGGTCAACTGTTTCTTCAGCCTCAGCCCGCATTTCACACACAACACTGTCTCAATTGTAAAGACCAACCATGGCGTGACAACATACATATGCGTGGGTCTTCATGTCCAGTGCATGTTTTTGGACCGTCTTGACGTAGAATACGTCTTTGTTCTCAGGTAGTATGTGGGGTCGGTCCGGGAAATCGAGCGTACCGAAGTTCGGATAGATTTCAAACGCTTACGGCAACGCTTACAATAGTCGGAGGTACATGGCAACAGTATCAAGTGATAGACCATAGATGCACGCGTTATCCTCACTGCGACTTATTGCGATCTTGACCTTGAGACGGCGCGGGCATGCGTAAGCGCGCCAGGCAAAAATGACGCTATTCCGCGTCATTGCGGCAGCCATTACTCAGCTTTCGGAGAGGCGTCACACGTGTTTAACCACTCAAATGATTCGTAATAGCGAGTTCTAAATACTAAAGTGCGAAACAGTGAACTCGTAACTGTAACACAGTGCAAAAGTTGAAAAACTGACAACAGTTTCGACCTAACTTCGAAATGTCGCAACATTTGCAAAGAAAATATGTAAAACGATATAAGATTCGGGTGTTGGAAGAAGGAAGACAAATTGCCAGACAAAATGGAGGGCCACTAAGCGGCGCCGAGCGAGCAGGGCGCTGGAGAGAGCGTTGCAAACCTGCTGCGCGCGGCGTCGACGTCAGCGCTAGCACTTCCACCGCGGAGCCGGTGGTGCCTACGGATGTGCACGACATGGATTCGATCGACGATGTCGTATCCTCATCACAGGAGTCGGGTTCCACCAAAATTACGGGGGTCACAGACGATACGAGTGGAGACACGAGTGCCGGAGCGGGCGTAAGCGCCGAACACAGAGCCACAGTACGCGCGGGCGGCCGATTGCGCACACTGCTACGAACTGACCGAACGTTCCCCGACAGCACGTTCGGTCATGCTTGCGGCGTGTGCGACTGTCCGTGGTTCGAGACCGACTTGAAGAAGACGATCGACAAACATTTCGAGTTCTTGCGACGCCATTTCCCCGACGAAGACGTGACAGCGTTCGAACTGTGCGCTGCTTGCCGTAAAGACATAAACAATGGCAAACTGCCCACACTGTCGAATTCATCGAAGTAAATGACATTCATTGCTAACCACCGTTTCATTACTGCACACCAACGACACTGTCACAAAACGACACTGACGTACTCTACGTAACGGATGTGTCCCGACACCGCCTTGTCCTTTTTCTTTTTAAAGAAAATCGTGATGTGTTGACCAGTTTTAGTACCAGTCCCAAGTATGAAATTTCCCGAAAATCCGTAGCATGAGAGTGGCCCTGACACACGCGGGCGGACGGACGGACAGGCATGAAAAAGCTAAGAGTTGTTTTTCGCAACTGCTCTCCCAGCTTGCCTGATGAATTCTACGTGTACGGAACAAACAGCGATTATTTCCCTATACAGCATTAACTGGCTGGTTTTTATAACCGAGACGGAGTGTGTTTACTGCGCGGTACGGACTGGGTCTTTATGCATATAATTCTACGTTCTGCCCACACAGTGTATTTATGTGTTTTGTGTGGATCTCAGAACAAACAGCGATTATTTCCCTATACAGCATTAACTGGTTGGTTTTTATAACCGAGACGGAGTGTGTTTACTGCGCGGTACGGACTGGGTCTTTATGCATATAATTCTACGTTCTGCCCACACAGTGTGTTTATGTGTTTTGCGTGGATCTCAGAACAAACAGCGATTATTTCCCTACACAGCATTAACTGGCTGGTTTTTATAACCTCGATGGAGTGTGTTTACTGCGCGGTACGGACTGGATCTAACTAACTAACTAACTACATGGAGCAGAGGCCTTCTTGAGAAGCTAACAGCTTCTCAGCTAGTCAAGAAATTCCCCGCATTTTATGGAACCCGAAGGTTCATTACCGCATTCACAAGAACCCGCCACTTGTCCCTATCCTGAGCCAGCTCAATCCAGTTCATGCCCCCCATCCCACTTCCCGAAAATCCATCTTAATATTATCCTCCCATCTACGCCTCGGTCTCCCAAGTGGTCGCCTTCCTTCGGGTCTCCCCACCAAAACCCCGTATGCACCTCTCTCCTCCCCCATACGTGCCACATGCCCCGCCCATCTCAGTCTTCTCGTTTTGATTACCCGAATAATATTTGGTGGTGAGTATAGGTCATTAAGTTCCTCGTTATGTAGTCTTCTCCACTCCCCTGTCGCCTCGTCCCTCTTAGGCCCAAATATCCTCCTCAGCACCCTATTCTCGAACACCCTCAGTCTTTGTTCCTCCCTCAGTGTGAGAGACCAAGTTTCACATCCATACAGAACACCAGGTAAAATTATAGTTCTGTATACCCTAATCTTTGTGTTTTTGGATAGCAACCTGGAAGACAAAAGATTCTGCACCGAATGATAGCAAGCATTCCCCGACTTCAATCTGCTCTTAATTTCTTCATGAATGGAGTTTCAATTCGTTAGGGTTGCTCCCAAATATTTGAATTCTTCCACCCTTTCACAGGATTTATTATCTATCTTTATGCTATGATTGTGTCGTGCATTCTGATTTCGAGACATGACCATGTACTTAGTTTTCTCAGCACTTACTTCTAGACCGATCTCCTTACTAGCAATCATTAAATCTTCTGCATTTTTCTTTATACAGTGTACGCTTCCGCCCAATATATTAACATCATCAGCATAAACCAGAAGCTGATGTGTACCATTCAATTTCAAGGCCTCCTGGTTTGCTGAACCCTCCTAATGGCATATTCTATAGCAAAGTTGAAAAGCAATGGCGACAGAGCATCTCCTTGCTTCAAGCCATTCTTAATAGGAAACGTGTCAGACAGATGTTTGCCTACCCGAACTCTGCTATACATTTCACTTAGGCACATTTTTATTAACCTTACTAGTTTCATGGGGATACCGAACTCAATGAGAATATTATACAAGACCTCCCTCCTAACTGAATCATAGGCTTTCTTGAAGTCTATAAATAGCTGATGCACTGCCTCATTGTATTCCCATTTTTTCTCAAGTATTTGACGAATGCTGAATATATGATCAGTAGTTGACCTGTTACGTCGAAATCCACACTGATGATCCCCAATAATTTCCTCTGCATATGGAGTTAACCTTGACAAAAGAATGTTGGATAGAATTTTGTACGTAGTCGACAAAAGTGATGTGCCTCGATAGTTACTGCAATCTGTCTTATCACCCTTCTTATAAATAGGCACAGTGACTGACTCCTTCCATTCCTCAGGCAATTCCTCCTTATTCCAAATAGAAATAATAAGTTTATGGATCTCAGACCGAATTATCATACCCCCTGCTTTAATCAATTCTGCTGGAATCTGATCAATATCTGGTGATTTGTGTGCTTTTAGCTTCTCAATAGCCATCTCAACCTCAAAGGCACTGGGCTCAGGCACTAGTGGCTCTGCCGTGTGTACTTCAGTCTGCCTAACATCATTAACCCCGTGTATATTCAACAGCTGGGAGAAATGATTCCTCCACCTAGCCAAAATACTGCGGGAGTCTGCAACCAGGTCACCCTTCTCATCCTTTACTACATTAATTCTAGGCTGGTACCCCCTCTTAAAATCATTGATACCCCTATACAAGTCTCTGATATTCTTGTTCTTACTGTTTGTTTCAAGTTCATCAATTTTAGCTTTCAGATAATCCTTCTTTTTGTTCCTGAAATATCTACTAGCTTCACGTCTTACGTTGTGCAGATTATCTCCATTATTTTGGTTTGGATTCTGTAACCACTGAATTTTAGCCTGCTTCCTTTTATCTAAAAATTCTGCACATTCTGCATCAAACCATGGTTTATGCTGCTTCCGTTCATGCAGACCTAGACTCTCTTGAGCTGAGATTTTGATATTCTCTTTAATGTTTTCCCAAGCCCTATTTATGTCCTCACTAATACTTAAGTTTTCCAAAGCTGCAAACCTGTTTGAGATCTTAAGCTGATACTGTTTCCTAACCTCTAGTTCACTTAATTTCTTGAGATTAAATCTCTCTGCTTCAAATTTCTGTGCTGCTTGTTTACTTACTGCCAGTTTTTCCCTAATTTTTGCAACCACCAGATAGTGATCAGTATCACAGTCAGTTCCCCTGAAAGATCGCACATCGAGTATACTCGAATGCCATCTCCTATCTATCGATATGTGATCGATCTGATTGTGAGTCTTCCCATCCGGAGAGGTCCACGTGTATTTATGAATGTTTCGGTGCGGAAACATAGTGCTCTTAACAACTAGATTCTTTGATGTGGCAAAGTTTACCACTCTAACACCATTATCGTTATTCTCCTGATATAAACTCTCATTCCCAATAGTCGGCTTGAAAATATCCTTTATCCCCACTTTTGCATTAAAATCTCCTAACAGAATTTTCATATGATACTTAGGAAAAGAATAAAAAACCGCTTCTAATTTCTCATAGAAACTTCCTTTGAATCATCACCTTTCTCTTCTGTTGGTGCATGCGCATTCAGAACAATGATATTACACCAGAGGCCTCTCAGCACTATGTATGACATCCTATCACTAAAAAACTCCACTCTCTTGATTGCTGATACTATTCTCTGGTAAAAAAAACCTGTTCCCAATTGATGATTTTCCTGCCCTTTGCCGTAGAAAAAAATATACTCCCCGGCTCTTACAGTCCCTTCTTTGTCCCACCTAACCTCCTGTACACCCACTAAATCTAACTTATACTTTGCTAATTCCCTGGCCACTGTCATAAGTGACCCTGACCTATACAGACTCCTCACATTCCATGTTCCAAAAACAGACTGGATCTTTATGAATATAATTTATGATCTTTATGCATAATACGTTCTGCCCACACAGTGTATTTATGTGTTTTGTGTGGATCTCAGAACAAACAGCGATTATTTCCCTATACAGCATTAACTGACTGGTTTTTATAACCGAGACGGAGTGTGTTTACTGCGCGGTACGGACTGAATCTTTATGCATATAATTCTACGTTCTGCCCACACAGTGTATTTATGTGTTTTGTGTGGATCTCAGAACAAACAGCGATTATTTCCCTATACAGCATTAACTGACTGGTTTTCACGCCGGGCGCGCATAATGGTGTGTCTCAGGCAGGTACTAAATAGTTAAACATAATTTAGGTGCACTTTAGGACGCAAGTGGTGAGCGCTAGTCTTCGAAAATGCCTTTTTTCTTTGACATGAAGCTGCGTTATTGTGTAAGCGGCTACCGACGTTTCGAGAACGCGTTCATTCGAAACGTCGGGAACGGCTGACCAAGTGACGCAACCTTACATCCTCCACGTTTTATCTATTTCTGACAGGGGTGTTACGAAAGACGTTACAACAGGCTACCAAGTGCCCGCTCCTATCTCGACGTTGCCGTAACCTATATCAGGGGTGTACAAATCATGGGCGTCTGATATCTGTGGGTCCTCAGTCGGGACGTTGCCTCGTGTCACGCTTCTGAGTTTAGAATTTTGAGGTGGGTCCTGGATTTTTGAAAAATGTGTGTACCTCTGATCTAAACTGCAATCAAGAACGGAAATATTTGTTTTTCATGTCGCAGCCTGTTTTGTGCTTTTCCCTAGACGAACAGTCAAGTCACATTCTACGAAAACCTCCAAATAAGTGAAGCACATGCACGCCATTACGGTTTCTGATGTTTGTGATAAAATACAGAACGGTTCAAAATACAGTAAACATTTCCAGCTATACATATTTCGCACGCGTCAGACGTTTGCGTGCGCACTGCAACGCGTGTCCTTACACAGTGGCACTGTGCTGGTATTGGAAGCAATTCGGCTGACTTGTACAAATCACATCAGGACGGTACAACAGTGCAAGCTTTTACCCCTTTGTTGTTCTGTCCAATGACAAAACCGGTTTTATTCTTCCGGCTCGTAACACCGTGCACTCCGGCAGGTGGCTACCAACGTTTCAACGAAGGTACTGCCTACATGTTCAGTGCCGCTCCGCCTTTATTCTGCCCACCGCCACATTCAGGGCCACTCCGTTGATACGTCGTGCAACACAGTATCGCTTTATGCATTAGACACGGTTGCCTAGCAACGACAGTAGATGGACTTGTGTCCCTTGTGCACTGCACCGTGTGCGAAATTTTAGTAACCTGCAACAGACAGACAGACAGACTGCGGCTCGCTGTTCTCGCAGTTTGTGTTTTCCTTGAACGCGCTTACATTTCGAGCATGTAAACACACGGCCACTATGTAATATATAGAGAAGTGCAGACAGCAAACATGTTTACTGTCAAAAAACAGCGGGTTGTTTATCACAGGCGACACTTAAAGCCGGATGGCTTACCGGTGAATACAAATTAGATTAAACGTTCTGAGCACTTCGTCACTCAACACCCAGTTGAAAAACAACCAAATTATTAACGTATATTCGACTCTCTACGCTGTGGGGCCCTCAGTCAACAACACGCTCTGATTAACAAACACAATTTCTCTCTATTTTAACCTTTTAAAGCCTAGTGGTAACTTTACGCACCATCAGGAGTAATATTCAAAAATTCCAGGTAGCGCTCACGCTGCATTTATGTGTTTTGTGTGGATCTCAGAACAAACAGCAACTTTTGCCCTATACAACATTAACTGACTGGTTTTGTATAACCGAAGTGGAGAGTGTTTACAGCGCGGTACGGACTGAGTCCTTATATAAAACACATACGATTCGTCTTTAAAGGGTTAATAAATTTGTGGCTTTCACTGGAACGCACACTTGCATGATTCTGACGCAAACTCTTATCACTTAACTAAGTGACTAACGGACAAGTGATCGCACCGCTCAACTCCGAGTGACTTTCCAAAGCTCTAAATTCCTCAGAAAGCGAATAAATTCTCCGTGCTGTATAGAACCCGAAGGCTCATTACCGCATTCACAACAGCCCGCTAACTGTTCCTACGCTAAGACAAATTTATCCAATCCACTTGCTCACATCCTATCTTTAAATCCGGTTTTAATATTATCCTCTCACCCACGCCTATGTCTCACATTTTTCCTTCGTTACGTACACGGCTGCACGCACGTCTATGTAACGGTGTCTGACACCATCCCGACATCCCGGTGCTACGCGCTGTTGACGTCACAAGCAAGTGCGCGATTCTCAGCTGGCTGTGTTTACACGGTAAGGGTCGATCTGCCGTTATGCCTAATTAGCCACCACGGCATGAGTGCGTATGGGGAACGACGACGTGGCTCCGTGCCTACTTAACCTCGGCGCCAGATGGAGGTAAAGTGACGCGTTTCCCGTCGCGGACGCTTGAATTCGAGATAAATTTGAGAGGCGAAGGGGGGGGGGGGTGGGGGCTCCCAGGGCCCACATGGAAGCAACCGCACACACAAAAGCCCACGTCCCTGCGGAAAATCCAACCCCGCTATGTCAGTCACCCACCCCGTAGCTTAGTCGCCGAACAGCACTCTGCCAACTCAGACGCAATAACGGAAGGTAAGCTCGCGCCGGTTCAGGCCGTGACGACGAGGGAGTGGTGGTGTAACTCCAGTCATTCTTAACCTCGGCACCAGATGGAGATCAGTGGTCAGCTTCGACCGCGGCCGGTTTAGTCCACTGAACAGGAAACTGGAGCAGGCAGAGTCAGGCCGGGGCTTTTGCAGAAAAGGGAACTGCTCCTGCCACGAATCGAACCACGATCCGTCGGTCTAGTCCATAGTCTAGTCACCGCAAAGACCGATCCATCGCTGCTCCTTCAGAAATATGTGCTTACCGTGCAACGAACCCTGGACCCCCACACATGAGACAACACACCTGCACCTCTCCGGCTTCTGTACGGCAGTTCGACTGGCGAGCGGCCGCGGATGATCAATACGAATTATGGGCAATCAATATGGCCTTACGGAAACATAACAAGACGCGGCATTGCGCTGCCTTCGAGTGCGGGTCTCTGCCTTCTGACTGGAAGAACCACCACGCCCAACCCCACACTCATTCTCGACGCAAGTCAATAGCTATCCAACGTCTTAGGGCTGAGAAATGGATTAATGTTATTGATGGGAAAACTAGAAGTGAAGGATCTGCTTGGCAGTTCTAGGTGTCGATGGGAGGATAATATTAAGATGATCTGCAAACACCTGGATGGATGGGTGGCGGGACATGTGGCATGCACGGAAGAGCGGAGAAGTACAGGATTTTGGTGCAAAACCGTTGATGAAGCAGCCACGTTTCACGACCTATACTCAGGTGGGAGGATAATATTAAAAATGATCTGGAAGGGAATTTTTCAGCACACAGTGTGTGCGTGTGCTGTGATTATCTCGGTATACGGCATCAACTGGCTTGTCTTTATAATGAAGCAGACTGTCTTCTGTGAGGTACGTACCCAATCTGTGCATGTTAACGTACTTGCGGCTTTGCACAGACAGCGCTCCAATGGTTGGTTGGCTTACTGCAGACGCCGATTGACGGACGACGGGCGTGCGGGCCGACTCCACCGCTTGTCTCTGCATCCTTGGTTCAGACCTGCGTCAGGGGCCGCTGGTAACTTCCGACAGCTGGAAACAAGAACAGAGGCAGAGAGAGAAAGACGGCGTTCGGATTGCCTCAGCTGCTGCAGTGACTGCGGGTCACACGACAGTGTCTCGCTGAGAACACCAGTGCACAGCAAGTGTTTCAGTTCCAGGTATTCCACGACCGCTTCCTTCCCAGTCCCTGTTTACGGACCGTCAACTATGCTTCGGTCCGTCCTGTCAGTAGATGCAGACTGTCACTGACAATAAACCAACCGGCATTTAGCAGTCTAACTACGTACGCCTGTGCGTAACCACTCCCTGCATGTTGTGCCACCGACTGGTCACCACCAGACAGTTCGTTTGTTCTTAAAAAGAAATGACCGGACTTCACATAAACATGTGTCATCTGAATATGGTGGGTCAAAAGGCACAGTACATTATGTACTGTGTACATCAGCGCATGGGCACGGCGCTTCCAGTGCAGACAGCGTGTGGCCAGTCCCGTCACGGGAGGGCACGGTGGCAGCACAAACACACTTCCAGTGCAGACAGCGTGTGGCCAGTCCCGTCACGGGAGGGCACGGTGGCAGCACAAACACACTTTCACCTTGCGATCTGCGCCCTTGCGAAATTTTACGCAGCAAAGAATGGTAGTTTGGTACCGCCGTTTCGGTACAACCTGTAAGTCCCAGCTTCTTCGTTGAAGATGGGACCGATAGGTTGTCCCGAAACGTCGGTACAGAACCACCACACAACGCCGCGTAACATCCCAGAAGAGCGCAGATCGCGTTTACACCGCGGCGGAAGCCTGAAATCGCGCACAGCCATTTATCGTGCGTAAGGCAGTAGCAGGTATTTTGCTGTAGGCTCACATACCCAGTCCTACGCAACGCACGCAATGCTTACTGTGCGTAAAGCGGCCGGTGCGTGAGGCTGACCACGCACATGAATCGAAAACCGAGACCGTCTTCATGGCGGACCCTTTGTAAACTTGTATAGACATCTGGTAGCGTCCATAACAGCTATGTCCGTAAGACTATGGCGGGCGTGGAGGTAACATCCGCACATTAACTTCAGCAACAGACAGGAACGAGCAGTGAGGTTGGTGTGCAGGCGTGTTGCTGCGTTACAGGAGACTAGAGGGGAAAGCAACCAGCAGCTTTTCATAATACTGGCTAAGATATGAAATACTTTCACTTCCACAACCGGTGCGATGATTTGTCAATAAAACGTTACCTGCATTCACTAGTGTTGTTTTAACGCTTACAAATTCTACGTTCTGCCCACACAGTGTTTATGTGTTTTGTGTGGATCTCAGAACAAACAGCGATTATTTCCCTATACAGCATTAACTGACTGGTTTTTGTAACCGAGACGGAGTGTGTTTACTGCGCCGTACGGACTGGGTCTTTATGCATATAATTCTACGTTCTGCCCACACAGTGCGTTTATGTGTTTTGTGTGGATCTCAGAACAAACAGCGATTATTTCCCTACACAGCATTAACTGGCTGGTTTTTATAAGCGAGACGGAGTGTGTTTACTGCGCGGTACGGGCTGGGTCTTTATGCATATAATTCTACGTTCTGCCCACACAGTGCGTTTATGTGTTTTGTGTGGATCTCAGAACAAACAGCGATTATTTCCCTATACAGCATTAACTGGCTGGTTTTTATAACCGAGACGGAGTGTGTTCACTGCGCGGTACGGACTGGGTCTTTATGCATATAATTCTACGTTCTGCCCACACAGTGCGTTTATGTGTTTTCTCTGGATCTCAGAACAAACAGCGATTATTTCCCTATACAGCATTAACTGGCTGGTTTTTATAACCGAGACGGAGTGTGTTCACTGCGCGGTACGGACTGGGTCTTTATGCATATAATTCTACGTTCTGCCCACACAGTGCGTTTATGTGTTTTGTGTGGATCTCAGAACAAACAGCGATTATTTCCCTATACAGCATTAACTGACTGGTTTTTATAACCGAGACGGAGTGTGTTCACTGCGCGGTACGGGCTGTATATTTCCCTACAGCATTAACTGATGGCCTTTGTAATGGAAGCAGACCGTCCCTGTTAGGTTCAAACCAATACAATTAGGTAAATTTCCTATGGCTAAGCTCACCGCGGGGGTACATGTTCGATCCCAGCCCAGTCCCTGTGAGATTTGTAGCGGATAAAGTAGCATTAGGACAGGTTTTCCTCCAGTACTTCAGTTTCCCCTGTCAGTATCATTCCACCAATGCTCCACACTCATCTTCCTCTACACGCTGCTGTTACCAGAAGGACAAACGGGCGAAGCCTGGGAACCTTCAAACGAAGCAATGCTCTTTCAAATATCGGAGGAGTTTTCGATAGAAAAGTACTTTCAAATCGTTTGTTTTGGTCTTTAAAGGCTCAGGTGCCCTCGAGAGGTTCAGGCACAGATTACAGATCCCGCCATATCGACAAGCTGCGTTGCGGAACACGCGCGCTTTCATTTCACACAAGGTAATGCAATTCGTACCGCGCGCACAGGTCGTACAGGAAGCAAACCAAACAGCCTCTGCAGGCAGTGGCGTCTCTCAGAGTTTCTGTTAACTCTCTTTACCATTCCGTCTCTCTCTCTCCCCCTCTCTTTTTCTCTCTCTCTGGTCTTCGTGTTTCCATCCGGTTTTTTGCTTAAAATTTATTCGACGTGAACAAATAAAACACACGACGCAATATATGCTATCTCCATACAATCTACTTTTAATAAAACATATCACATTAATACAGGACAGAAAAATCAGCAGTGAAAATATCAGGTTCCTCTGCAGCAATAGATTTATCAAAAGTATTGAACCACACGTTAAGTTGGTAACGCTGCCGTTGCCATGGTGACGAGAGCCAGGATGGTGCTGTTGTGATATAATGATTGATTATGGAACATAATCCGCGTCATTATCTCTCCAGCATCATTTTTCTTTTTTTTTCATTCTTTTCCAAAATTAATTTTTGAATCACGTCAAAAAATAAAATTAATCATATCCTGACGAAGACATTTTATTGCTGGGTCTCTTGTAGAATTAGCAGCGTCATTAACTGCACTCTGTACACGCAGCATGTGGCAAAAACACGCGTTCGGCTGTCCTTGTGTGAAAAGGACTAGAGCACACCACAGCACACCTCCAGCGCCTGCATCACATCTGCCACGTACATGACAAACAGGGGAATGTCACAGTCAATTTAGCCTTCAGTGCACAGTGGTAAGTACACACAGCACCTGTCCACACAGTGTTTATGTGTTCGTACGATTCTTACAGTAAATAAGTTATTACGCCCCCCAAACAACATTCACAGCTTGCCCTGTGTTACGGAGTCGTTGCGTGTCCTCTGCGCGGTACGAACTGAACGTTTTATGTTACTCAGACATAATGCTGCCGTGTTTTTAACACGCAAATCAGACTTTCAACAAAGTTGCAGCAAACACTTTAGGAACACGAGGTTCCTTGATTTTCCTCTGTCTTCAAGCAAATCCTACAACGACGCCCGAGTTTCAACTCAGCTTATCGTGCAGCCCTTCCTATATTAAATTCATCAAAATTAACCCCGCCCCCTGCTCAAAAGCCCAACCATGATTTTCCTCAGCACCAACCGGGAACACAAAATTCTGTAGCCCTGGTTTCAAGCGACCAACTCTAATCCCACATCGCTTCTATCACAGAAGGTCGAACGGGCGAGGCGTCAGAATGTTCTAACAAAGCGACGCCCCCTCCCACCCTCGCTACAAAGCACCTATCCTTCGCCCCATGACTCTCCCTTTCTGCCGCCGCGTCCCTCTCAGGCTTCACTTCCAGCCACACAACATGGCCGATGTTCGTCATCCGTGACGTTAAGGCGCTGAGGTCGGAAAGTTCTGTTATTCTGCAAGAGCATTAATTGAGAAGCCCGGGTGACTAACATAAGCAGACCCTGAGTTGCCTAGTTACCTTGTTACCCGCCTGATCGGGCCACACCGCCTTTCAGAGCCACAAGAATTAATCAGATTACAAGAGAAATGGCACAGGCTCTGGTTTATCGATACAAGAAGCCGTATACCGCGTGCTCCATGAACCCCCTTTCATGTTAAGAAGAGTTACGACAGCCTGCATAAAGCTCTGATACGAACGGTATTACTCAAAACGTCACTCGTATTCTTTTATACAATAAATTTCGTACACTGGTGTCTATACGTGGGTCTGTGATCTCGTTGGTGGGCAAACATAACACTGTCTGCGGTGCAAAAGCGATCTATCTACATACAGCCGTTCAGTTGCTTCGCAAAACCTTTCGATTCATGACGTCATTCCTGCGCCATGCCACAGCGGTGCAGAACATAGTCACTCACCCTCCACACTACGGTAAGACCTTCGTACTATATCAGTGTGCGGACGTTCGAAACGTCTCTGGAATTTGACACATATCACTTCCAGCTACTGTCTGCGCAGACAAACGTTCAACTGGTCGCCTCTCACACCCTACAGCCCCCGTGGGACACTGACGTGATGACCCCACTCAACATGCAAGTTACTGAATCGCAGATTGACACAAGTAAGAGATAACTTTCATCGGCAAAGGTCGAGGCTTCAGTACTGACTGAAGCTCACGTCCCTCCCGTCTGCTGCCCACAGTATCAGACGGTTTTGGAATCCCTCGCTGCCATCTGGCGTATCTACCCACGACACGCCATGTAAGGACAGAATTCAACCTTTAGCTTTTTATAGACAAGCAGTGCAAACGCCGGCCATTCCGTTTACCTGAAGACAAATCCAGTGCTGTTGCCGCTGCACAGTAGTGCCGACAGGCCAACACTGTGCTGCCGCGCGACCCAGTTTATGTCACACGTATAATGCGCCACAGAAGTGCGAATAAACGTGAACTGTCACATTGAACTGCGCCTGTCAATGCAGCCCGCAAAGCTTATCTCTAGTTACTTGTTTGACAGTTTATCCCCCCCCCCCCCCCACCCTTCAAACTTCAAATTCCCTCTCGTCCGCTACAGACATGTGAACTTATAGATCTGATCATTAATCACTGGCGTCCGTCCAGCAGACAGTGCGGTGAACACAGCCCGCCGCATTGCGGCCTGATCACGGAGCGGTATCGCACAGGAAGCCTGCATCCAGAAGCAGCTGCGAACGTTTCAAACGTTTAATGAAGCGAGGTAAGTTGAACTGTGGGGCAAAGGCGGACGTTAACTGCCCATCGGCTAAAGCCTCCTGTGATAGCTGCGTGCACAGGGACACGATAAAATGAACACCCTGTATTGACGGCACAGCACCTAACACCGACACTATATAGGCCTGACCTTCAAAACTGACAACGCCATTCAGTGACATGCTTAAAATATACTGGGAGTCGGGTGTAGCTCAGTTAGTATAGTGACTAGGCAACGGAGTAACAACCGAGAAATCGCCGTTCGATCGCCGCTAGGGGAAAGACATTTTGTCTTCCCCGAAGAATCGCAGTCGCCTCTGGGACCCACCCGGGCAACTATTCAGTGGGTACTGGGGGGCTCATTGACCGAGAACAAAGGGGCTGGTGCGTAAAGGTAACCTTTCACCTTCATCTAGCGTCGAGGCTAACAATGAGTGAGGCTGTACCTCCACCACCCCCACGCCTCCCCGGCGTGCACAGAGACATCACTTAACTGCACTGCGGCACTCAGAACATCTGAAAAGAAGCAACCACACGGAAGATCTAGGCGTAAATGGAAGAATAACGTCGCCATGGATCTTAAAGATAGTGCGAGAGGTTATGGATGGAATTAATCTGGCTCAGGATGGAGTCCAGTGGCAGGTTATTTTTAGCACCAGTAATTAGTCTTCGAGATTCACAGAACGAGGAGTATTTCTTGACTAGGTAAGTGCCTGCCAGCTTGTGGGTACAGACCCTTCTCCATGGAGATCTTTAGTTAGATAGATAGTTAGTTACTTAGTTACAATTAGAGTCATTACAAGTATGAACTTCATATTACGCCAGTTTCTATGGAACAAACAAAATTTCCGCCAATCTCAAGGAATTTATCTTATAAATATATTTTGGTGTCGTTTAAACAAAGGCCCATACCGTCGGCAGTCTGCACTTCGCAATGAGTGAGTGTAAGTGGAGGTAAAAAGTTGTAACTACTGTGTTCAGAGGGTAACACAAACAGTTCCCGATGACAATGGGTAGTAACTACTGTGTTCAGAGGGTAACACAAACAGTTCCCGATGACAATGGGTAGTAACTACTGTGTTCAGAGGGTAACACAAACAGTTCCCGATGGCACTGCGTAATAACTACTGTGTTCAGAGGGTAACACGAACAGTTCCTGATGGCACTGCGTAATAACTACTGTGTTCAGAGGGTAACACGAACAGTTCCCGATGGCAATGGGTAATAACTACTGAGTTGGGAGGGTAACACGAACAGTTCCCGATGGCACTGCGTAATAACTACTGTGTTCAGAAGGTAACACGAACAGTTCCTGATGGCACTGTGTAATGACTACTGTGTTCAGAAGGTAACACGAACAGTTCCTGATGGCACTGTGTAATGACTACTGTGTTCAGAAGGTAACACGGACAGTTCCTGATGGCACTGTGTAATAACTGTGTTCAGAAGGTAACACGAACAGTTCCCGATGGCACTGTGTAATAACTACTGTGTTCAGAAGGTTACACGAACAGTTCCCGATGGCACTGTATAATAACTACTGTGTTCAGAAGGTAACAAGAACAGTTCCCGATGGCACTGTGTAATAACTACTGTGTTCAGAAGAGGGTAACACAAACGGATCGTGAAGGCACTATATAATAGTACAATATCAGTCTCGAGTACATTTCATGTTGAGTATTCTAAGGATGTTTTCTGCGAATAAGGAACTGAATTTTTAAATATTAGCCTACGTGTTAGGTAAAATGGAAACAAAAGCAACACTTAAACACACGCATTTCATTTTGCTCTACGACATGTTTCAGCCGTGTGTACCGGCCATCATCAGGCAGGAATTACAATAGCATAAAGTGACAAGTGCACTGAGGTGGAGGCTTCCTGCGCACAGTTTAAACGTCGAAAGTTAAAAATTACTGCCGTTATACATATTGCATAATGAAGGGCTGCAGGGGTCGTGCGCCTCAGCAAATATCATTATTAGGGTGATAAACTGGAGCGGGATGGGGTGGGCTGGGCATGTGGCACGAATGTGAGAAAAGAGAAATGCATACAAGGTTTTGGTAGGGAAATCTGAAGGAATGAGATCCCTTGGAAGACGTAAGCGTAGATGGGAGGATAATATTAAAACACATCTTAAAGAAAGATGATGGCTTGCTGCGGACTGGACTAATCCAGCCCGGAATACGGACAAGTGGCGGACTGTTATGTACACATAAATGAAACGTCGGCTTGCACAGACCTGAGTAATGTACTGAGTGGCTGAGTGACTTCGTACGTTAGATTCTGCAGAAGGACCCTCCTTCATGGAACTGGCTAGTTAGGTACGTAAACCCCACAAATCTCACATTCTACGTACTGTCCAAATTTTTGGCATGTTTGAATTACCAAAGAATATCGGTGATTAAAGTGCTACCGATTTATCGAAATTTGTCCTCTGGAGGGGCCCCAGAGTCATAACTGCTGTGCGGGGGCTGCGTTTCACTGTTCTGTATTATATGACAAACTGCACTGCACTACACACATTGCACTAACACTACTGTCGTGTGTGGTTAGTTACAGACTTGCGTCCATTTGCTTTCACAGCCAGCGCCTTTGTTATTTCAGAAAAGATCCTCACTGTCGACTAAAATATTTTTAAACTGAATGTTCAACAGAAACAGACGGATTTGAATTGTGAATCGCAAAAACCTGAATTCCAATTAGTGTTCACTGTTAATGAACTGATACTTCTTGGGACGGAGACAGTACGTACTGCCGAAACGTCGTTATACCTCCACAAGACTACGCTGAATTTTGTGTTAGCGATAGTGAAATAACTGGCCCTCTTGAAGTTTGAAAATCGGTTAGTATCATTTACACGTAGACGAAAGAATTCTGCCCACACAGTGTGTTTATGTGTTTTGTGTGGATCTCAGAACAAACAGCGATTATTTCCCTACACAGCATTAACTGACTGGTTTTTATAACCGAGACGGTGTGTTTACTGCGCGGTACGGCCTGAATCTTTATGCATATAATTCTACGTTCTACCCACACAGTGTATCTGTGTGTTTTGTGTGGATCTCAGAACAAACAGCGATTATGTCCCTGTACAACATTAACTGATCGGTTGTTGATACCGAGATGTAGTGTGTTTACTGCGCGGTACGAACTGGGTCTTTATGCGTATAATCCTACGTTCTGCCCACACAGTGTATTTATGTGTTTTGTGTGGATCTCAGAACAAACAGCGATTATTTCCTTATACAGCATTAACTGGCTGGTTTTTATAGCCGAGACGGAGTGTGTTTACTGCGCGGTACGGACTGGGTCTTTATATATAATTCAGGTTGAATTCAGCCTTCAAAAGTTTAGGAAGATATGTTCATCGTCTTGTAATTCTAACATATGTCTCATTTTCCTGTTCCGTACATATACGTGGCAGATGCAATAACTGAATCATCCAGGCCGTCATCAAACGTCATTAATCGCTGACACATTGCAATATAAAATGTTCACTGTCGTCCTGTTTGTACACAAACACACACATATAAACTACAATAACGTCACGTTACATTACTGTCTCACACACTTCATCAGAAAGTCAAAGGACACGTCACGTAGTGAATACGGCGTAGCAAACCCGCCATATGTCAGTTTCACAGGCCTTTCACTAGGCCCATATGAGAAGCTTTTTGTGTGCAGAAAGACGAACACTCGAAAGAGTTACCTGAGAAAAATTTTCTACAAAAGAAGGGACTTCCAGCCAGACTCACCTTTGCAATTAGACCTTAGTTTTGTTTGAACCGAGGCTGGAATTTCCCTGTGTTTTACGTTGCGCCAGTATATACAATTTGACTGTAATCAAACTACGCTCTGTTTTGAATTCTGCTCACTCGACATTATTTTATGTGACAACTCGTATCACAGACCGTTTCGCGTGACGGCAGGCTGCGCTCGCGGCTTTTCCAGTTTGCCCTGAGTCGCGGTCCGCCCGTTCTAATGCACAGCAGTTAATAACACTCGTCGCTCCCATTCACCATACCCAAAAAAAGTTCTCGAAGTGTTTGCCGTCAGGTTGCTGACACGTGGCACGTCAAACAAACGACCTGTTTATTTCACGTCGAAGTTTTATAAGTTAAACGAACCGTCGAGGAGTGAGTAGCGACAGCTGTCAGGTAAAATAATGCCCCTATAGATAGTACAGAGAAGCGGCCGGTCACATGATACTAATGTCTGTTGACAGGCTTTTGTGAATGCGGCAATGAGGCAGGGAAGTCCTGGCCACCTGCGTGACCAACAGCGCCAACTGTGTGATCGGTCGGCAGCGACCTGCCTCGATTTTTGTGACGCAGAATGAATTTATTACTTTTGCTTTGCTTCGGGCAGGCGGTTACTTCCACCTGTAAGAACCACGGGAGTGACGCCATGGACCCTGACGCAAGAAGGCCACGTCCAACCGCCCAGCGAACGTCCTCACGTTTCGAACGTCAGTGCGTCTCCGGCATCTCATAAAAAAAAATTACTTACGGCCTGGGAAGCCCCGACGGGGGTAATACCATGCTCGAGCGACCCCGACAGTCACTTTCAAAGATACGTCCCAGTGTGTTTTCTAACAAGTGGAACGCTAAGTGCTTCCGACTACGGAACGTTAGCAGCTATCTAGCTACCCTCTGCGCATGCGCGATGTTTGGTCATTCTGCTCCCCCCCCCCCCCCCGGAAGTATAATAAACGCGATGACGTCACGTATTTTTATTCTACCTGTACGCAAAACCTACCTTAAATTTCATTAGTCATTATTTAGTTCACGGCCCTGCTTTCGTGCCTTCTGTTCCTAGCGAACAGCCAGTTAACCACGAAGAATGTCGCGTATAGAATTCCTTAGGCAAAAACACATCACTACATTAGTAGAGAAGAGGAAGTACCATGTGACGTCACAATTATACAGTACCCACAATAACTTGGTTTTAATGGAAGCCAGAAAAGTGACTAATATTTACCAAGTGTTCCCTGGTGCAACGTTAAACAGGGTCATTATTTTATCTGACAACTATCTGCTGCTACTTCCTGTCGTCTCGTTTATCGTATTAACTCACCCCACTAAGCCACCCGCTCACAGGTGAGGCGCAGTAGCGGCGGTAAGTGGCAAGTAACAGTTGTCAAATAAAATAATGACAAAGGATTTTCAGCGACAGTTGTGATAAAGTTCAGGTACAAACAGATGTGATGAAAGCAGAAACTAGAAGGTTCTTGGAAAGTATCACAGGAAGGACTCATCGGCAGTGGTGCGCTCAGCCTCGACGACCGGTGCCGTATCTTCGACGTCTTCCTCCCGCGCCGTCTGGTACTGCTGACTGCTGTTAATAACGCAATAGTGGTGCTCGGGGTCGCCATACTGGGACTGGTAGAACTCCTCTCGCATCATGTGGTTCAGAGACCCGCACCGGAAGAACAGGATCTGCTGGAAAGGTTTCCGGAAGTCCCTGTTCAGGGTGGCGTATATGATGGGGTTGAGAAGGGAGTTGGCATAGCCCAGCCAGAGGAAAAGGCTCGACAGGGAGGGGGGTATGGGCGAAGGGTTGCTCCTCAGAAAGGGCCTGACTAGGGCGAGAACGAAAAACGGCAACCAGCAGATCGTAAAGGCGCTCATGATGATGCCGAGGGTGGTCGACGCTTTGCGTTCCTTGGCCAGAGCAAACCTCAGCTTCTTGTTGTGGTGTGACAGCGTCACGCAGGGGGCTGCCGACGGGCTGTTCTGGCTCCTGGCGCTTGGCTTCCTCCTGATGAACTTCCCTATGCTGCTCTTCTTAGCGGCACCGCTTTGCCTGGCACCGTGTTGATGCAGAATCGGACACTGCGATTCATTGGAGCGTCGGGGCGCCGTGGACGTCGAGAAACAACGCGTACTGCCACTGCACTGGAACAGGAAGAAACCGGAAATTTGATTGGTTATCGGTTGACACTACTCTGCGACCAAATAAATAAAGGAGAGTAAGGTGTAATGGAAAGGGTGCACTAGACACAGTGTACATGTTGCAAGCTTGTGTACAGTTATGCTCTAAATGCGCCGGATTTGAGGTTCTCACAGCCGTGTTAATGAAGATTCAAGTCTTGGGTTCAAAATATTTTTCAGTCTGCACGCTCGACACGCAAGGAGAAACGCAAGCGCAAGTTATTAGGCGTTACTTACTGCGGGAAAAAAGGATGTCTTATACGAATACCAAATCAGTGTGTCGTGGCCGATTATTAGCGACTAAACCGTCTGCCCGATTTTCATTAAAATCGGTGCAGCAGTTCCTTGCAAATGTTATTTAGGGAGCTTAAATCTCGTGCAAATCGTCCGAATGAGAGCCGTACTTTAACACGTTCACACGATTTTTGACGGATTCGGGTGAAATTCGGTACAAGCGATCTGCACGTAATGCTGCTGAGATTTGCGAGTTGTGAGGAAATCGCAACAGGCGAGGCCGCGTTTTCTTACGGTCGGAAACAAACCTGAACTTACAGGACGGCTCGACATTTTGGAAGAAAAAGATTCAAATGCCGCTGTGTGCGTCGCGGTATGCGCCATTTGCAATCCCGAACTCTTATCCTCTTGACAAACCTTAGTTAATCTTCTAGCGTATAATTTCATGCAAGCCCGTTAACACTTCCTGAAGCGCACGTGCAGTCAAACACGCACGGCGGCGCTAATAAGCGAATTCTTGCAAATTTTCCGATTCTAACATGTCAAAAATTTACACTTAAGTGAATGACACACACACGCACGCACACGCACCATAACCAGACTTGAAAGACGTTAAATGTTGGACGGACGGACGGACGGACGGACAAGGCAAGCCTATTAGTGCCCGCCATTCACACTGAGTGCGGCTGCCAACCAAGGCAGCGTGTTTTACTTGCGCGCTACATCCGGTTCATACACGAGTCGATGATTGATGAGATATCGCGTCCTTTAAAAAGCCACTAACGCCTCTGAAAAGGGAAGTTAACTTCTTAACTTCCCGAACGTCTAATATCGTCAGTTAATTACAGAGTTGATTAAAGCTGTCGAACAGCAGGGAACTTTAGAAGTCGACGACAAAAGTTTTAGCGGCGTCGCTCTCCAGACACTTCCTGAAACTGGTGCCTTTCACTGCAACGCGACGCCCTGCCTGCCTATCCTACAGGCGGCGCACCAAGCTCTGAAAACTGAATAACATTTGAGGAACACAGGAAAGGCGACTCACATATCATGCGGGCGTCTTTGTAGCGCGATACCTCCCTTGCTTATCCCGCTTACACCGTGCGTATCCTTACAGTCTACACACCAACCGACATACGCACTTAGTAAAACACATTCAGAAGCAAGTATAAAACTGCTACATGTTTCGACACCGGGCTGCCGAAACATGTAGCAGTTTTATGTTTGTCTTGAATTGTGTTTTATTAAGTGCGTATGTTGGCTGATGTATTAACTATTCGACACGTCTGTTTGCCACTGGAACCTCCACAGCACCACTAAGCAGCGTAATGATTACACATCATCACAAAACGTGGCAAGGGATCTCCCCAGAACCATTCGCCACAACAACGGAGCTACACAGCAATGTTTAACATTCCAAACAACCCACACAGCAAAGTCACACATCTGCAGAACTACTGACAACACACGCCTCTCCATAGCTTACAGTGTTTAAATTATGACGACGATAGGCAGATGCACTGCGAACGCACCTAACTTTAACCTACTTCATATACAACCCTTGTACAGCGCTTCGTGTGCCCTTTGTGCACGAATAAAAGCAGTTTTATAACGGAGAATTTTGTGAACACTTGTACGCACGAACTGTACACTAACTGCTACACTGACGTTACATTTCGGCCAATTACATTCACTACACGCAGTACTTACAATGCTGCTACGTACGGCTCGCTTGGTGCATGCTTATGCTAATGGCGTGTGAGAAGCGGGGCAGATGAGGGGCGCACCGGGTCGAGTGGTGGAGTCAAATTGCGTTTGGGGACTCTGAGAGGACGCAGGGAACGAGGAGAAATGGAATAAGGAGTTGCAGATAAACGTACGGTTAAGGCTAAAACCGTCACTGTATGTGCACGAAGTCGCACAGCGAAAGGAGACTATACTGCAGCTCCACCTATTCTTAACCTCGTTACTGCATGGAGATGGGCGGTTACTTTCACGACGCGGCCGCTTTATCTCCAGGGAGAGCAGCAGCAGGAGACTGGGTGGACAGCAGAGTCGGTCTGGACTAAAAATCATTTGTCCTTGTCAGGAATCGAACCCGCACCTTCCCCAAACTAGTCGCGATACCAACTGAGCCATCCCGGAGGTAAAGGCGGAAAAATCCATCAAGGAAATGCAAGAACTACGGAAACGCCTTCAGGGATTTTTGGTAGTGGAATCTGAAGCAAAGAGACCACTTGGAAGACCCTGAATTAGATGGGAGGGTAATTTTAAAATGATGTGAAGACACTGAAGAATCTTGGGGTTGCAAAGACTGCGGGGTGTTTGTGCCTAGCCGAGCTGTCGGTTTCTGAGGAAGCGCTCTGCTGCAGGAAGGACGGGATGCAAGAAGAATCGCGCCAGAACGAGACTGTGACTGCCTGAACCCAACACCTGACCGGTTTTGTGCCACTTCATAACCTGACACACGCCGGCAACACTTTACAAGATAAACTGAATTAGTCGATCCCAGCAAACGCCTCATTACTGCACAGATAAGACGGTGCCCTATAATCAGGCGTCGTGTTTCACTGACAATACCAGTAACGGCAAAGTCAGTTTCTTTCAGCCGTCGCAGATCAGATGTCGTTGGGGTGGGCATGCCTGTTCAGTCGGACATCAGACGCGCAGTCTTCAGTTTGGCGTCGAGACGACATCTAGAAGCATCAGATATGTTTATGACTTACGAAAGTTCACGCTGGGGTGGCTTTGAGAAAACACACAGCGCCAAGACCTGAACTTGAAAAGTTACGTCTGATACATGAACCCACTGCAACATCCAGCACATCTGGTTTATTTAAATGTCAAGTTTCAGGTGCACACGCACACGGTGTTGCGGGTGCGGCACCAACACGGTACGGCAAACACTAAAACCGGGAAGTTACGCACCGAGGAGGGGGCCAAGACACGCCAGGCACAACACTGACTGCGTTACGGCTTGGAAACCGAGGAACAGGGGTTCGATTCCAGGCAGGTATAAGTGATTTATATTTTCTCCAAAGCGCCCGGGCAGGCATGCCCCGCCCCCCACGCCGTAGCCTTGTATTCAATGGATAGTTACTGCGGGCTCTTTCTTCCGGGGTTAAAGCGGGCGGGGCATGAAACTGGCCACTCACCACCCAGTGTGGAGATCAATGAGTGAAGCCTCACATCCACTGTCACTGCATGCCTTCACGGCGTGCAGTGACAGCTTTACCTTCACGGCGTACAGTCACTGCATGCCTTCACGGCGTGCAGTGACAGCTTTACCTTCACGGCGTGCAGTGACAGCTTCACCTTCACCTTAACACAATCAGGACGTTCAAGGCATTACTTGACCCACTGACAGACACCGCTGTTGTGATTCAAGGGGGACAGCAATATATAGAAGCAACATTTCTCGTGTTACGATAATAAACAGTTGCGTTGGACTGCGTTATTTATACATTATTACATTACATATAAAGACCCAGTCCGTACCGCGCAGTAAACACACTCCGTCTCGGTTATAAAAACCAGTCAGTTAATGCTGTATAGGGAAATAATCGCTGTTTGTTCTGAGATCCACACAAAACACATAAACACACTGTGTGGGCAGAACGTAGAATTGCTGAATGTTAAACCTGGCGGTACGTACAGTAACCGCTGTGCCTTTAGATGTTAAATAAGCGAAACCAAACTGTGTGCTCCAGTTTCGAAATCGTGTCTTTACCAATTTAAAGACCTCACTCGCCTGTTAATGCAAACGCATTTGCAAACGGACATTTTAGGAAGGATACTGGATTAGCGCTAGTATTATTTAAAACCTGAAAACACTGGGAACGAAATTAATGGCAGAATTCACTACATGTTTTACTAGAAAGCAATTTAGACAATCCGCAGTTGCCAGCTACTCACACTACGTGTAGTCGGAAATGAGCGCGCCTTCAATTCCGCACCCCGCATTGTCTCTGGCGTCCATTTGTTGTTGCCGATCCGCAGCCATTATTTCAGCATCAAATTCATTTCCCCACGCAAAGGCAACAACACTGAACCGGAAGTGAAGTGAATTGCCTAGCGAATAATGCACTTCAAAACGGAAGAGACAATGCTGAAACGAATTTCGGGTTTTAATTCGGAGC
>BLKM01000895.1:2001963-2041244 GCA_013340265.1 Coptotermes formosanus
ACGGAGTGTGTTTACTGCGCGGTACGGACTGGATCTTTATGCATATAATTCTACGTTCTGGCCACACAGTGTGTTTATGTGTTTTGTGTGGATCTCAGAACAAACAGCGATTATTTCCCTATACAGCATTAACTGACTGGTTTTTATAACCGAGACGGAGTGTGTTTACTGCGCGGTACGAGCTAACCTTTATACGTAATTCAGGTTCATCTTAAAGGGCTAAACGCGCTTGTTACAATTCGCGCTGCACGCACGTGACATCTAGTGGCAGCAACATGACCTCAAGCTCTCACACGGTTTAACTTGCACCGAAGATACACCGCAGTGACAGACGGACGGACAGCAGCAGGGCGCCCCGCCATAAAGTTTCCCCTGTTCAGGGACTTTACAGTTTTAAAACTAATCAACGCAAAGTCAAGATAAAAAGCTTCAACCCGTGGTACGGAGTTTCCAAATTGTGGCGCTGTGGACGTGCTTGTGAAAGGGAACCGGCCTCGAGTGGCTCGGCGTTTACGTCGTGCTTACGTGGCGGCATATGCTGAAGGTCCTGCTGCATTAGTGATGCACAAAGCACACGCAGGGCCATTTCAATTTGAAGTGTACACGTCGCCTGGGCCCCCCTCCTCATGCAATAAGCTGCACCCGTCGTCGTGACACAAAGAGGCTGGCCACTGCTTACACAGCGTTCACGTGTAGCAAGGCAAGTCAGTTCCAGCATCACACAACGGTGGCTGGACAAGTGAAACTGTCACGTGTTTAAGCCTGGTCAAATTTTCGGAAGTACTTTACTGTCCAATGCTCTCCGATATCACAAACAGCACTGCATTGTTTGAATGTTCTCAGGCTTCGCCCGCTTGTCCTTATGACAAGAGTGGTGTTCAGATGAAGATGACTGTGGAGCATTGGTGGAATGACAGTGACAGGGGAAAACAGAAGTACTGGGAGACAAGCCTGTCCCAGTGCCACTTTGTTTACCATAGGTCCAAGTCTCACATGAACTGACCCAGAATCAAACCCGGTCCTTAGAAGTGACTGGCTGGCAACTAACCGCCTAGGCCATGGCACGGCCTGGCACAGGTGAAGCTAGCTTAAGTAACGTGCACAAATTCATTTCATACATCACAGAGAACACAGTTCGCTAGATCACTTGACGCTGAGCGGGACACTGTGGCTGTTTGATGTGTGACTTGCGTCTAACACACGCGGTATATATAGTTACCAGCGTGTTTAAAGCGTCGTTACGATGTACCAATACAGTACAGTCACATGCGTTATGCACCGTTTTGTTCAATAATGTGAGAGCGCACAGATCGCGGGTTTGCGTAAGAAATCGATATTTCTCATTTCCGGATCGGCATGCGGTCCGCCGCTAGCTGTGAGTTATCTACCCAACCTGCACACGCGGCTGTTTAAACAATCGCGCCGCAGAACTTCCTCAAAATGATAAGGGGCCTTCCGCTGTTCTGCCGATAAGAAAAGTGGGCGGAGCTTCAGACGGTTCAGGCGGCAGGTGAGATGCGCGCGCTGCTGAAGGGACAAGGAAATGTAACGGAACGGATGTTAAATCAGGCGTGAAGCGTTCAACGACTGTGAAGCGTATAAGACTGGGATAACACCGTACAGTTTGGTAGTGAGCAGCGAACTTAAACTGTTATTTAAGGGCGATGTCTCAACTGCTCAGATTACGTACGGCCGGTAACAGCTGAATGAGTATGGAACACAGGTGGAATGACACTGGCAGCATAAACCGAAGTACTGGGAGGGACACCTGTCCCAGTGCCACTTTGTCCAACACAGATGTCACAAACACTGAGTGGGAATAAACCCGGGCCTGCGCGATAAGCAACCAGAGACTAACCGCCTAAGCTACGGCAAGGCCCGCAGAGAAACAACCGCATTCCATCCTTTAAAATGGAGACACAGGTTCCTCTGAAACGTCCGATATTGTAAGCAAGTACATACTCGCAAAACGCCTGCTGCCAGTTGGTCCACGCCACGTTGTCTTCCACCGTGTTAGCTAGAAACTTACGGATTAAATACGAAGAACTGCAACGTTGCTTGTTGTGTATGGGTGTGAAACATGGTCTCTTGCATTACGGGAATAACAGCAGCTGAAAGTGTTAAGCAATAGGGTGATGAGGCCGATATCTGGTAGCAAGTGCAAACGAGGTGATAAAACTGTGCAGTGAACAGCTGTACAGTACAGTGGGCACTGTTCACCGACAGCTGGTTGGTTGATCAACTCGAGAAGAATGAGATGGGTAGGGAATGCGGCACGGATGTAAAGGAACAAATCATATATTCTTGTGAGGCCAAGCCAAGGAAGGAGCGTTTGAAACATCTGTGGGAGAACTGATGTCAACTGTGCGGAGTGTGGACTGAATCAGTCTCGTTCAGGGTAGAGAAGGTTAGTTGGGTTTTAGTTTCGGAGTTCTTAAAAAGCGGGGGAGTTTAGTTACCGGCTAAGTGACTACCAGTTTCACAGGCTGGGTCACGTTACTGAGAGAGCAGCAGCAGGCTGCAGTGCCGGTCTGCTGTCTGTTGTGTGTTCAAGAATTATGCGCCCTAAATCTAATCGCTTTACGTGTTAATGGTCACCAGCCCCGTAAAGAACGCCTTGCTTCCCGCAGCAGAAAGGCTATACTATGCACACAAACACTCAATGACATATTCTGAGCGCTCGGCTCAGTTATTTGTCTGTCTGTCCGCCCGTCCGTCAGCCTCTGAAGTGCATCGCTGAGCGCTACGCCAAGACACAAACCGGCCGTAAACCCAAGTGGTTTATTTGACACTTGCTTTATCGCGCTACAAATGAATCAGGGTCACTGAAGACACAAACCAGACGAGACTTCGTTTTAGGCCTTTTGCAATACATCTTCCAGAATGCGCCTGTTACATTCGCGATGTGTCTGTCTGTCTGCCTGCCTGCCCTCAAGCAAAACCTCGACAACAGTTTGACGGATATGCATTAAATTTAGCATCGCTGACTTCATATGTGTGCGGTCTGTATAATGTACCCCTTCCACATTTCGAGTCAGCCGCGTCGAAACGTGAGGCTAATCCTGCGTTTCGGCGCATGAATGAGGCACACGGGGATACTGGGCTCGTACGGGGAGGGGGTGGACTGTTCGCTTTATTTTCTGTGGTTTATTTATCATCGCTGGCAGTATCTCAGACTACGTAAAGTCTACAGTAGAACGATCAGTAAATAACGAATTGGAGACCATCCGAAATACGGTACTATGCCGGAATTTTCTTGCAGGAACTGAGGAAAAACACGAAAAGCCTTAGCCACGGCACCTGCTGTTGCGGGCGAGATTCGGGACTTCAATACCGTTATGGCAGCCTATGGATGCCGAAATACACAGATTTAGGGACAGCAGGCTAGAGGCCGATCGCAAAGTTACGGCACCGCGCGAGGAACGGGTATCAGAGGCTCCGCTTGCTCTTGTACGCAGGAGGTACTAGAGGATCTGGCGTTAGGTTTGTTACTAGCAGCTGTTGAAGACACCACACAGTTATCCGCAATCACGGATGTCAAATAGCGTACAGTGTATGGAAGCACATGTAAGAAGAGGCATCAAATAGAATAAATATTATGGACTGAGGTAGTCACGCCAACTCGTGTTCTTAGGAAGACAGACCACCCTGACGCGGGTATATTGACTGCCTACATCCGCCTGCAATATGAGGCCCACTTCTCTTGTACTGGAGGGTCTCGGCAAGCTGCCCACGCATTCAGGTGCCATAAGATTGCGACCGGACTCCACTATGCAGCGGCAGACAGATCCTGACACGTACCGCCGGTACGCCGTTTATACTGTGCAGGTACAGGCCTTGGTGGCCTGGCAACCTACTCTACTTCTTCTCTACAGAGAAGCAAAGCGACTCACAGTTTGTATCTTGTTCCCCGTGTTTGACTTTCAACCTGAGTGATCTTCTCACATTTAACACTTTAAATCTCAGCGCTAAATACGTGTACCACCTGCCTTCCCTCATGTTCACGAAATTAAGCGTCCACAGAGCGAGAGGCGTTTCATGCGCCCCCTCTATTATTTTCCCCGAATGTTAAATTCCTGAATGCTTTCCATAGAAACACTCAGCAAGTATTTCAACACTGTAAGATTTCTGAGCAACTGAAGGATAGATTTACAGTTATGGAGACATCGTAAGCGCTCAGATTTAAAATCGATATTTCTTAAACTTCAATACAACAACGTTTACGATCGACCATACTCAATGCTCACATATTTCTTGAGCCTCGATTCACACCCCACAGTGAACACTGTCTCAGCTGTGAACTGGATAAGTCCGCGAAGGTCTTAATGTTGAATGTCTCTTAATAGCGAACAGTCACGTGACTTTACATCGACACGCTGCTCGCTTCTTAGAGTTTACTATAAACCAGGTTTCATGCATACAGGAAGAAATTTACACTTCTTGGTGCTGCTGGCACTGGAACACTTTGTACCCCTGAAGATGGCGGCATGTCCACTGAAACGTGTGGGGTACAGTCACTGTAAATATAACTCTGTGAATTTAGAGCATAATTGTTGGTTTGTTCTAATTAATTGGTCTGTTAATTGTGTCCGATTTTAACCAAAATCGTAACATGTCAACAAATTTACGTAAAATTTCCAATATAAAATTTCACGAAAATCCCTTCAGCGGGAGCTGAGTTGTTCCACACAGACGTACGGATGGACAGAGAGACATGGCAGAACCAACAGTAACTCTTCACAACCGTCTGGCGACAGCGCTTGAACACTCTGCACTTTACCTTTCAGCACTGTACACTTTGCCCTTAAACATTCCACACTTTAAACACTGTACACTTTGCCCTTAAACATTCCACACTTTAAACACTGTACATTTTGCCCTCACAGCTTATTTACACATTTCATGTTTCTTACAACAAATAACAAGTATTTACAGTAACAACCAGCTGGTCTTTATAATTGAGAGGGACTGCGTTCTCTTTGAGGTAGCAAATGAAGTTCTATGCATTATTTAAAAGCACATCAGGCAGTCTACCGAACGGACAGCCCCCCCCCTCCCACCGTCGCTCCGAAGCTAATGTCGTACCTGTTAATGCAGACATCGCGCGATATTACAGGTCCTATCACCATGGCAACACATATTTACATATGTACATAACTTCTTTAGGTGGAAATTGCGCCACAGAGTAGCGGGTGTTCAACACGGTGCACCGCAACTCAGTTACGATACGTCGTGCTAACTGTTGATTGGCACGATACAGTTAACGTCGCTCTATCAATTAGTTCCATGCATCTGAGTCAATCTTTAAAAGCTGACAGTTGCTCATACATTTACTAAATTCCTCACCTTTTACACAACACGTGTGTTCATCGCCGTGTTCAAAAGACTCTAACACTGGACCTGTAACGAGCCAGATTAATCCAGTCCGTACCTGCACATAATATTTCTTTAAGATTCATTTCAATGTGATCTCCATATCTGTATTCAATCTCCAGAGTCGGAGCTTCACTTCAGATATAACTAAACTTTATGAACCTTCTACATGCTCCTCCCCTCCCCCCCCCCCCCTAACATCTGATGAACGTACAATTCATGAAGCTGCCCGTCATATAGTTTTGTTTGTTTTCCTGTCACTTTCTCTCTCTCACGTAAAAACATCCTGTTCAGCGTTCTGTTCTGAAACAAGTTGTACAGGAGACAGAGCAGTGCAGCATTAAATAAACTGAACGTGCGAGTCTGGACGGGAATAACCTCATTCAGGACAGAATTGCTTTGGTGTGTTATTGTTTTGCTGCGCCGTTGTTTCGGTGTGCTGTTGTTTTGGCACGCTGTTGTTTCGGTGTGCTCGTTTTTAGCGCGCTGTTGTTTCGGTGTGCCGCTATTTTGGCGTGCTGTTGTTTTGGTGTGCTCTTATTTTGACGCCATGTTGTTTCGCTCTGCCATTGTTTTGGTGCGCTGTTGTTTCGGTGTGCTGTTCTTTATATGCGCTGTTATTTTGGCGCGCTGTTGTTTCGGTGTGCTGCTATTTTGGCGCCATGTTGTTTCGCTGTGCCATTGTTTTGGTGCGTTGTTGTTTTGGCGCGCTGTTGTTTCGGTGTGCTGTTCTTTATGTGCGCTGTTGTTTCGGTGTGCTGTTATTTATATGCGCTGTTATTTTGGCGCGCTGTTGTTTCGGTGTGCTGCTATTTTGGCGAGCTGTTGTTTCGCTGTGCTGTTGTTTTGGCGCGCTGTATCGGTGTGCTTTTCTTTATATGCTCTGTTGTTTAGATGCGCTGTCGTTTAGATGTGCTGTTGTTTAGCCGTATCGGTGGAAAACTGAACGCCGATTAACGTTCGGGTTTGACATAATGCAGAGGAAGTTCAACAGCTGTCAGTCGTTGTGTTTATGTTGTGTCGGTGACAGAAGAATCAGGGAGTGTGGTGCACTGGTGACAGGCCAGTCAGAGACGAAAACGTGGGTACTGGAGGAACACCTATCCGAGTGCCACTTTGTCCGCCACAAATGTCACATGGACTGACATGGAATCGAACTTGGGTCTTCGCGGTGAGAGACCGAAGTCAAGCCGCCCCAGAACAACCATCGCGTATTCAAGCACGATCCTACGTTCCAGAGTCAGTTGGTACAGTGTCGTCAAACATGTCACTAAGGTGACGCAGTGAGCGCTGACAGCACGTCACGGCACACCGGCCACAGCGCGTCCGGATGGCATGTTTTATGGACGGACGGACGGACGGACGGACAGACATACCGAAGAGTGCGGTGGCTGCTGTAACCTAGACATGGCCGATCAGTCACTTTCTCGCGCCGTATCTATTCACAGAGCGGGACACCATCAATCATCTTCAGTTGTGACGTCAACTTTTAATGTTCATGTCGGCTCTCCTTAGTGAGGGGCCTCGAGACACTACCGGGTGCACAAAAAGTCAGTTCCTCACAGTCACACAGTTCTTCCTCCTGCTACACCCCCACTAATGAATGCGACTCACTCTGCACACTTACAGCTGCTTTCAGCACTTTTAATTGGCTCACCCGCCGTGCGGACGGTCAGACGATTCGTAACAACGGATTCCAATCACCACAACAGGACTTATTAGCCAGCAGAGCTACGAGTTTCAGGTGTAGAATTAAGCCGTCATCAGGCTGCAATAATTCCTGCAACTGCTGTAGATTTGGAGATCATAACCGTTTAAAGACTAAGTATAACCTGTAATATAGTTAAAAGAACCAGCCCGTACCGCGCAGTAAACACACTGCGTCTAGGTTATAAAAACCAGTCAGTTAATGCTGTATAGGGAAATAATCGCTGTTTGTTCTGAGATCCACACAAAACACATAAACACACTGTGTGGGCAGAACGTGGAATTATATACATAAAGATTCAGCCCGTACCGCGCAGTAAACACACTCCGTCTCGGTTATAAAAACCAGTCAATTAATGCTGTATACGGAAATAATCGCTGTTTGTTCTGAGATCCACACAAAACACATAAACACACTGTGTGGGCAGAACGTAGAATTATATGCATAAAGACCCAGTCCGTACGGCGCAGTAAACACACTCCGTCTCAGTTATAAAAACCAGTCAGGTAATGCTGTATAGGGAAATAATCGCTGTTTTTCTGAGATCCACACAAAACACATAAACACACTGTGTGGGCAGAACGTAGAATTATATGCATAAAGATCCAGTCCGTACGGCGCAGTAAACACACTCCGTCTCGGTTATAAAAACCAGTCAGTTAGTGCTGTATAGGGAAATAATCGCTGTTTGTTCTGAGATCCACACAAAACACACAAATACACTGTGTGGGCAGAACGGATAGTTTTTGGACGCGTTCGCATAGTCGTGTAAAGCGCTTATTACCTTCGTCACGTCTGTCCGTCTGTCCGCATGTTTCACCGCGGCTGCCACTTGACGGATTTACGTGAAACTTGATATTGGGACTTTTATGAAAACCTGTCAAGAAAATCCAAATTTGGTTAAAATCGGGCAAAAATATGGGCACTTAACGTGAAGACTTAAGTACATTCTATTGTTGCAGGGGAATTGATATCGCCACAAAAGCGATCTGTTCCACTGCAATGGCATCATGCCGTCGGGCCAGCCAAGCAGCTACAAACAGTGCGTAACACTGCCACAGCGTTACGTTGTACATACTACCCGTCTTGTTAGTGTTACATACACTTACCGCCAGGCTTGAGACAGTTAAAGTAAAGCGGTTGTTTGCCAGAACACGTTACCGTTGGTGTGCAGGGACAGACTACAGCAACACTTATTCTTGTCTGACGGACAGGACGGGTTCATCTGCACAACTGTCATTAACTAAACTGATTACAGTAAAAATTAATGCGTTTTACTGACAATTCAACAGAGCAAGTTGCAACAGGAGATGTCCAAAGACATCGACGTTGCTGTCTTCTGAATGTGACGTCACGTAACTTGGCACATCCGTACCAATGTTTCGGAGAAACCTGCAGTCTCCGTCTTCAGCTCGCAAATCTTTTAACTTTACGATAGCGGCTGCTGGCTCCCCCGAAGCGCTGAGCACCTATTCATGAAACTACACGGCGTCACATCCCTGAAGGTCATAATTTGATATTCACTGCCGTTCGAACCTGCGACCTCATGATATGAGAGCACTGAGATAAACCTGGCATTACGTCTCAGTAAAGACTTCTGTCAACCCTCTAAAGCCCAGCGGTTACTGTACGTACCGCCAGGTGCAGCGGTTACTGTACGTACCGCCAGGGTTAACATTCAGCAACTCTACGTTCTGCCCACACAGTGTGTTTATGTGTTTTGTGTGGATCTCAGAACAAACAGCTATTATTTCCCTATGCAGCATTAAGTGACTGGTTTTTATAACCGAGACGGAGTGTGTTTATTGCGCGGTACGGACTGCGTCTTTATGCATGTAATTCTACGTTCCGCCCACACAGTGTATTTATGTGTTTTGTGTGGATCCCAGAACAAACAGCGATTATTTCCCTATACAGCATTAACTGACTGGTTTTTATAACCGAGATGGAGTGTGTTTACTACGCGGTACGGACTGAGTCTTTATGCATGTAATTCTACGTTCTGCCCACACAGTGTATTTATGTGTTTTGTGTGGATCTCAGAACAAACAGCGATTATTTCCCTATACAGCATTAACTGGCTGGTTTTTATAACCGAGACGGAGTGTGTTTACTGCGCGGTACGGACTTTATGTACCGCCAGGTTTAACATTCACAAATTCTACGTTCTGCCCACACAGTGTATTTATGTGTTTTGTGTGGATCTCAGAACAAACAGCGATTATTTCCCTATACAGCATTAACTGACTGGTTTTTATAACCGAGACGGAGTGTGTTTACTGCGCGGTACGGACTGTATCTTTGACTAAATACTTCAGGTTAACTTCGGTCTTGAAGCGATTACGTGCTTGAATACGCTCTTACATTGACTGGGCAATAATAAATTCATAGGCCGGGTAACAGCAGCTACCTTACCCTTTGTAATTTCAGCTCTGACAAGACTGGAAAAAGTTGAGGTAAAAAAGTGGATTAAATTACCAACCGAACCGAACGGTTATGTTTTAATAGAAAAAATGTAATTACTGCAGTGCAAGTGGAGGTTGAAGGTGTTTAGCGCTGTAAAAATATTAAATAAAACCTTTTAATATTAGCGATAAAAAACAAATGTTAAAAGGGAAAACGGCTGAAAATTCGAATGTTTCACTGCAGCTGTTTAAAGCAAACGATGCTTATGCAGTTACAGAGTTTACTTAAAAATCGGCCGCTCGAAAAATACTAAAACATTCACAGTGCGTAAGCACCATGGGGGGGGAAGACATGAAATAATTACGGGACTAAATGAGTGGACTGGACTGGACTGGACTGCTGATCTTATATAGACAGACTGCGGCATTAGCGGTGCTGACCCTTCTGGTTCTGCTACCTGAGGGTTAGTCAAACACGAACAGGGACAACACGTTAAAACATTCAACCGTCCGCGTGTTTCGCCGCCTGATAACTGGTAATTACAATTAACCAATAATAATAATAATAATAATAATAATAATAATAAAACTGATTATAATCAGCCAACAAGTGGCGCTGCAGGTGCACAATCAACCAACTGGACAGGTTCTGTACACAGCGCAATCAGGAGTGGGCACGCGCAGCTGTTTGTGTAGTTGCACGCATCTGCCAACTGCCAACTGCACGCAACAATCCAGCAACCGAGTAAGCACGAATCGCGTTAAAACTGTGAAAGCTGTGACGTAATACACACGTGATGCCCTCACGTGGACATGACGATAGCGCTGTTTCGATAGTAAATTTCATTTGAAACAATTATTGTCGTGCTGGCAAGTGGTGAGAACGTCAACTACTGCGCTACTGCTGACACTGTGCTGCGTAAAGTAGCACGCTGGGAACACTGACGGTGACTTTATGAAAACACTACGAGATTTTCTAGCTTAATTAACCCTTTAAAGACGAGGCGCATCTGTTTTATATAAGTACTCAGTGCGTACCGCGCTGTAAACACTCTCCACTTCGGTTATAAAAACCAATCTCTTAATGTTTTATACGGCAAAAGTTGCTGTTTGTTCTCAAATCCGTACAAAACACATAAACGCAATGTGGGCACCACGTAGAATTTTTTAATGTTAAACCTGGCGGTACGTAAAGTTACCGCTAGGCTTTAAAAGGTTAATGTCGTTATGTCACTCAGACGCAAATTAGATGTTCAGCACACGAGTTGGCATCACGGGAACTGCAAATGCCTCCTCATTTTGATACGCACTTAGTAATCAGCAAATGCATAACAGTTGTCATTCTTTAAAACGTTTCTCGCCATTATCTCCGCAGCCGTTTAACTTCGGATGCAGGTAGGTTTGGGTATATCGATGTAACGTAACATCAGGCGCGTTCTCGCGCAGTACGGCAGATCGCTCCCGGCACACCCTGTATAAGCACATCTATATAAGCACACCTTGCCCAACCGTGCTTATCAGCTCAGCTGATGCGACTGTAGACCAAGGGCTGTGCGACGCGACACGACGCAAAGTCTTTGGGCGAGCAGTTGCCCACGTTCTGAACGACGGTGGCGCCTCCACCTTCAGGAGCTCTTTGACCCTGCTGGCCCACCGACACGTCATATTCAGGTACACCGCTGTGAGAACCTAAAACCTTGCACAATACAGCTGACACGCTCAGTTGAGCAGAAGATATATCACGCAGTACCCGATGCGTCACTTTACTGGCACCAGATAACGGCAAATGTAAATGTTATGTTATTCTCTTCCGTACATACAGCCAACACAGCAACACAGAGCCAACTGATGCACAGTGTTATTGTTTGTTTATTTATTTATCTGCTTTGTTCACCTTCTCCCCGACATGTTTCTGCAAGTAACTATGCCATTATCAAGGGGGCTGTGTCAAATTACATAAGATGTGCATGGATGTGACTGTAAAATGTTAAAACTTTTAAAATGTTAAAATCGTCTATAAAATGTGTTGCACAGTTCCTGTATTGCTGCTGTGGTGCTGACGTGTACCAATACACCAGACACACTCGACCTGATACCCGGGACGTCCCACAGCACAAACCTTCGAATTACAGCAACTGGGGACGTCAGACCCAAGAAACAGCACCGTCGCAGCAAAACAAGTACAAGAACTGTGCAGCAAATTTTATAACAGATGTTAACATCTCAAAAGTTTTAACATTTTACAGTCACATCCACGCACAGCTTATGTAATTTGATACAGCCCCCTTGATAATGGCATAGCTACTTGCCGAAACATGTCGGGGAGAAGATGAACAAAGCAGATAAATAAACAAATAAACAATAACACTGTCCATCAGCTGGCTCTGTGTTTCTACAGCAAATGTAGAACATCCCCTGCACGTTATTCAGGGAAATTTATAAGCGTGGCTCGGCTCGGCTTCACCACTTCGTTAAACCGGCCACACACACGCGGAACACAATGTAAGATGCATACAGGGTGCCCCACGAAATACTTCACTAGGCCTACCGCTCTTCACGGGTACAGTCAGTCTCAAATGTTTGGGGCCACTGGTGAAAATTCGGAGACGGCAGTGCAGATCGTCGACTCGGTACACACAAGCATATCGGCTTCTGTTAGCCACTGGTTGAGTGACACTTGGCCTTCTGTTATTAATCGAGAGACTGCAGGTGTGAGTGCTGACTGACCCCAGCGCCGTGACCATTTTACTGTCAGCTGCTGACATTACATCAGCGAACAGTGCCACGCTCAGTGGCATTTAAAGCCGAATCTGCACGAGACGTTTACGTATTTTCTAACTACTCGAAGCAATCACAAGGCTAGCTTTACACACAACATGGCCAGTCACACAACCCACGAACGCCACGGACTCTGTTCTTATTCGCAAAACGACAGTCCCCGGCCAGTGCAGACACCCCCCCCCCCCCCTCATTTTATGCAACCCCAAGGTTTATCGCACTTTTACAAAAGCCCGACATATTTCACCCTCCTGAGCCAAGTGAATCGACTGCACGCTCTGCTCCTCTATTTAAAATGCATTTTAACATTATCACCCCATCTAAGTCTAGGTCTTCCAAGTGGTCTCATGCCTTCAGATTTTCCAACCAGAACCCTGTGTGCATTTTTTCTCCCGCATACGTGCCACATGCCCAGCCCATCCCATCCTCCTCGATTTGATCACACTAATAATATTTTATGAGGGTTAAAAATCGTGCAGTCCCTCACCGAGACCACAGAACACTGTCAGTAACATTCACACAACTCTGTACACAAATACAGCCAAACCATCCGCACTCCGCTGCACAGTGTTGCACTGGCGGACACAGCACACAGCTCTGCCTTTCCGTTGCTTACACGCAGCTGCACAATCGGTAGGCCTAATCACCTGCCGATGTCAAGACGTCCCTCTGGACACTTCTCCAAGCTTTTGTTAATCTTTCCACAAATTGTACTGTGGCCTCCACAGGCACTATTGATCCAGCGGCTTGCACTGAACATGGCCTTTCAACAACCTCTTCGCAATGCAAACAACGTGCGGGTTATTAAAGAAGACCGCGTATTACAAGGTAATCTTACTTTGAAGATTATACAGTGGGTCTGCTGAAAACTAACGGACTGGATTCACGTTTCACACAATATTCTGTTGCGGTCGCATTCTTGTTTTCTGGTAGAAATTTGTGTCACGTGAACACACCTACTGCGCTCTGACAGACAATCACATTCAGTGCCAGCGGTCGGTGGAGCGAGCCAGTGCAAGTCCACGCTTAGTTCGACTTAACCCTTACAAGCACCTCCCGACGTACACAGCCGAAAAACAGAGGCAATGTAATACTACCAGAGCATAACATGGCGGGGAAGGGGGGGGGGGGGGGCGGCCACTGCGGCAATCGGTGAGCGGTTGCACAAACTGTGCAGTAAGCCCTGGGCTGAAGTTAATAAAATATTACATTATACAGCGTGGTGCAGAAGTCACTTGACACTAGAAACGTCTTAAACATCGAGAAGCAAGTGACTCTTGCACCACTCTGTATACTATATAGTCTCGTTATTACACGACTGCTCACTTGCAGCAGACAGCGAAGAGATAACTATAATGAAAAACTGCAGGTAAAGGCACTTACCGCTCAACTAACCTAACCTTCCTGCAAAAACAGCCGCCATTTGCAAGCAATCACTTGCAAGGCATCATGGAACCTCTCTTTTTTCTTTTTTTATACAGTGCCAACGCTGAAGGCAACTTTTATCTTAATTGCTAACAAGCATATCACACGAAACTCGACCGTGCCAACGCCCCCGCACCGCACCCTACACCACAACACGTCACACAAGGACAAAATGCATTAAGAACCGAGAAATGTCAATAGCTGTTCGTGTGCCACTGAGCACACCAACTTATGCAGCAATTGGAACTTTGGGCACAGCGACGCACTGTACCGCGTTCTGCACTACACGTACTGCACAGTGATGCAGCGTGTCTGTGACTGCAAGCGTCCCACATGTTAAAGCTAGCACAGTGCGCAGTACATGTTAACCGGACACTGTCAACACATGATAATGTGTTACTAACAATTCTAACTACACACACACACACACACACACACACACACACACACCAACAGGGCTGCACCGTTACGACGACATAACGCGTTGTATCACTGCGAATATACGCCTATCGCGTTTCATAAAATTTTAACCGACTGCTGTTTCTCCCTGAAGATGGCGGCCGACCAGGTACTTTATGGAACTGGGGGAGCATAAAGTAACCACCGGGCTTTGAAAGGGTAAGGCTGTACCTTTGCGTTGTTAACAAAATAACCAGAATTTTTCACCAAATAAAACTCATAACGCATTCCGTTTTCTCCTGTTAGCCATCTCATTTGCCCCAACATATTCCAAACGCACAGCGAATTATAAACGGCTTTCTGTTTGACAAGTACTGCTCTTTACAGCACGCTGCACGGTAATTGAAGTTCTGCTTTTTAGAACGGCTACAACTCGGAACTTGATGTTACACCTATTGAACCAGACGGCTAATTACCGTACGATATTAGCACGCTGTAAACGCCAATAAATGTTAGAAATGAAGCCCCTGATAGAAAATCTGCACGCACGACAAACATCGGCAGAAATGCAATCACCAGTTAAAGACGATATGAGTCTCATTTTGCGGTAACACCTGGTTACAGTTTTGGTGAAACGTACTCTCTCCGTGTTCCGCCCTGAAGACAGAAGCAGCGGTTATTAAGAAATGCTGGCAGTTAATCACCAGCAAACTACACCGCGTCACATTCCAAAAGACTCGCAATATTAAAGTTATCCGCCGCGAGAACCCCAAATGTCACCGGACGTCTACATCCCATTTGTTTATCCCCCCCCCCCCTCCCCCGTTTCTCTCCCCGACGGTAAACGTGCATCATATTTTCACTGCCGATGCCATCCAGCTTGGCACTGTGCGGGCAATGAAACACAATGCCTGTTCTCCCTGCGTAACGCGTCACGCACTGTTTCCGCGTGGACGTGCCGACAAGCATGATTATCCGAACGCGTCTGCGCGTGCAGATGTACGTATAATGCGCCTCGCGCAGCCTACCACAAAGTGCTGTCCGGTAACAACTGTAACCCTTTAAAGACGAAACGTAATCTGTTTTATATAAGGACTGTGCGTACCGCGCAGTAAACACTTTCCACCTCGGTTATAAAAAAGAATGGGTTGCTGATGTTTCAGGCAAAAGTTGCTGTTTGTTCTGAGATCCGTACAAAACACATAAACGCGACGTGAGCACCATGGAGAATTATTAAATGTTGAACCGAGTGGTACGTAGGGTTACCGCTAGGATTTAAAAGGTTAATTATCATCATCACCGTACACAGCAGGTGTCTAAACACTAACACAAAAATCAGCTAAACTGTGTCAAGCTCCTAGCGGCTTTGAGCCTGCAGCACTGCAGTGCAAGGTTTCCTAACAGATTTGTCGCAAGTTCCGTGCAACAAACACGCAGGTTAAACCTGACCTTCGTGCCTGTTCCCAGTTTTGCCCCTCCCCCCGCCCCGTTCATAATAATTCGTCTCTGTCACAAACAGGATCGCTCCAATTGCCCCCCCCCCCCCACTCTGCGGCTCCACATCATCTTACAATCATTAATAACAATACAGTGAAATGTCAAGACGGAACTCAACAGCACAAAGGTCGCTGCTTGACCCTTTAAACGTACGGCGCCGCCGGCCCTAACACACAGAACTCCACGTTCTGCCCACGCAGCGTGTTGATTTCCCATATGAGTCTCCAGAAACACGGTTTCCACAAACAGCATTAAGTTACTGCACTTTACAATGGAGACACGCTGTGTTCTCTGTTACGTACAAACTGACATTTCACGTTATCTGTAGGGGAGAGCGGGGCTTGTTGCCTACAGGGGTAAGTTGGAAAAATGTTCCTAACTCCCACTGACACCGCCAGACAGCAGCACCTATTAGTTGTACTCCCCAGTAGTTTCTCCAGACGGCCGTGAGCAAGCGTCAAGGTTTTGCGAGCTGTGAGTGAAGCGTCGTCTAACTTTTGCTTCTTCCCACCACAGTACGTATTTTATACTGCTGTATAAAACGTCCTGTGCGAAGTACGTCTTGTGGCTGTCACTGGAGCTAGCGAGCACTGTATGCTTCTATTCTGTTTTGAGGTGATGCCATCTAAAACCTAAAAAGTTGGCGAAAGGGCAGGTCGGCACTCGTGAGTCGGGGGTTGTTGGCACAGTGTGTTACCTTGCCCCGCTTTTGGCTAGCAACTTAGTGGTTAATATTTCGGCATTCTGATATTTTTTCTCTCTTAAGACGCTGAATAATTCGTACTTACAGGAAGAGAACAGCCAGGGAGAGGACAGGCGTCTGCGTAATGAACTATCTCGTTCAATCAAATGGGGAGAACTTGACTAGCCCAGGAACTAGAAAGTGGCGAAGAAGAACTATGCTCCACGCACTTCGCTACTTTCCGTCAAACACTGACCTCAAGTGCAACGGCATATTGACATGCCAGTAAATGACTTCGTTTAAAACCTTACAAAAGGCGAAGCAAATACAAATCGGCCGGTATAGATGCACAGGGGTTTGAACCCTCCACTCGGTGATGTCGTTCTGCTCTTTGCTACCCATCCAAAGAAAGAGACAAGAAAGTCCGTGCCAATCACGTCTGTGCGTTTGTACAAACACAGCAACTGCGCACGCAGGGACTGCTGACAGGTTCGTGTGTTTGAGCGCCGGACTGCCGGCTAGAAGTCAGTGTGCAGCCGGAAGGTCCTGCGACCGGCCAACTGGATCAAGGCGTTCCGTGCCCTTCCTCAGTCACACAGCAAACGCTCAGTCGGGACCCAAATTACACGTCGCCCTGTCGGCTTCTCATGCAGCCCCCCAGAGTTACCAACATTCCGTCACAATGCTGCCCTCCAAACGCAAAATGCAGCCCCAGTGCTCAACCTCTTCCCTCTGCCGAACACTCAAACAGTCCACGTCCCATCCTAACTTTCGAAACGCTTTATCTGCCTCCAAAATACACCAGCAAGAGGACAATCGGGCAATGTGTGGGCACACTCAGAAGCGCAATAAATGTAACGTCACACTCACAGTCTCCCTCTCTCCCGCGCGCGCGCCAATATGAACCTTGCAACACAGTTGCCAGCCTTACATCATCCGCAACATGTGTTTGTTTTGCCGGTGGGATATTCTGTCTCTGACAGGGAATTTTAATTTGTTTGATTACAGAGACACTGTGCGTGCCTATTATACAGTTCCAATAAAAAATCGCAGTTTTGTATAGCACTCGCTTTATATGGAATAATGTTGTATCCATTACATATTAAGTTGGCTTCTACATTAACAGGGCAAACAGAGATGCTATAATAATTAGAAACGGCATCATTAGGCTGATGTGAAAATATGGACCATAAAATAATTCGGACCTATGTATACACTGACTGGCATTTGAAAACCAATCAACTTTATGAACGGTAACACTATGCAGCAATAACATGCTGACACCGGTGTCGTGACGTCTGTTTGATGTGCTACAGCGCGCTTATTTCAAACTTTCACTCCTAAAATGTATCTAATAACGCACAAAATTTAACACACACCTCACAGAGAAGACAACGCATCTCTGCTAAAAAGACGAACCAGTGACTGGTGTCCAGGGAAGTAGCCACCGCAGGGGCAAGGCAGTTGTCCCTTCTCCAAACGTGAGACACACGGACTGCAGGAGGGGCGGCCTGTAACCATTCACAACACCTGCTGGCTCAGCGACTTCCGTCTCTTTAGGCCCCTTAAGAGGCACCTGGCTAGCAAGCGATTTGCGGCAGACACCGACGTGTAGCAAGCTGTCACGTACTGGTTAGACACTTGACACCGATTGCTTCTACGCCGGAACACAAGCCTTGGTGCCACGGAGGGATAAATACACCCTCCGCCTCGGTTATAAAAACCAGTCAGTTAATGTTGTATAGGGAAATAATCGCTGTTTGTTCTGAGATCCACACAAAACACATAAACACAGTGTGTGGGCAGAACGTAGAATTATATGCATAAAGACCCAGCCCGTACCGCGCAGTAAACACACTCCGTCTCGGTTATAAAAACCAGCCAGTTAATGCTGTATAGGGAAATAATCGCTGTTTATTCTGAGATCCACACAAAACACATAAACACACTGTGTGGGCAGAACGTAGAATTGCTGAACGTTAAACCTGGCGGTACATATAGTAACCGCTGGGTTCTAGAGGGCTCAAGTCAGATGTCTCACTGGTGTACCGAAATTAGCGTTAATTAAACGGTCTATATAAGACATCAGTAAGGACGACTTCTTGGACTGTTCACGTCTCCTCCACAGCAGCGCAAGAAGAAGGCGCCATCGTGTGTACTGTGACTGTAACACTTAACAAAGCTGTACTTTCCACTGACATCAACGTTATGTTCCGTTTTCTAGAACGGCTCTCGGATGCAGAAGTGACACCGTTAAGCATTTGTCAAGCGCTTCTTTGTTCTTTGTTCCAGAAACGTACATGAGTAGAAACATTAATTAAAGACGAAGAAATGGATATGACAAAGGACAACAGACAAAACAAAACGATACTGCGACGTTCCTGTGTGCCAGCCCTTAATTATAAGAGCAAGTCATTAAGAAAATTTCCCTCCTGCCATTTACCTGTTAATCTTCCATCTTACAAGAGCAGCAGCCAAAACAACCGCCCTGCACACACTGCAAGACATGATCGGCCTGCTCACTGATCGTCACACCAACTCACTAATTTCACATTGTTCGGCTTCTTAGAACGATCGCTTGTATAATGAACTGTTAGCAAGAAACTGAACGCAGAGTCGACGTAACTCGCTTTTGCACCGCACATTCACGCCATGGTTGGGTTGCCTAGCAACAAGATAAGGGGCTGAAAAACAGAGGAAAGTGGACAAAGCGAAAGTAGCTTGTAAGATCGGGCTGTCCATCTGGTGGGCGGTGGGTTACGTCACAAAGGGCAGATCAGCTTACCACTCGTTGAAACTATCAGAGGAGATGGCTACGGCATCGATGAAGTACGCCCGAACATGGAATCCGGATTTCCTCTGTCAGAATAAACAGAAGACGTGGGAGGTGCAGTGCGAGGCCAGTCCGGTAGTGACAACAGCGACGATGATAAGGGTGACAAGACAGGAAACGCCCGCACTGCCTAACACTTCTGCGGTGTTGGCTCCTGCATTGTGCCTGGATGTTAAATTCGGGAATACTTCTCAATATAAATCACGCATTACTTTAACACACACTGGCAGGCGTGTCAACGTCTTAGCAACGGGTTTAAAATCGATCATCCGGGAAGGTATCGTAAGTGCTAAGATTTACAAAAGATATCCCTGAAACGTCGATGCTCGACGTTTACAATCAATCATGACCAATGGACAAGGCTCAGTTGCTGCTTCGGCCTCAGCCCGCTCCTGACAGAGAAGGCAGTGTCTGCCAAGTGTTCGCGCCACACGTTTCCATGTACAGTGCTACTTTGTTTGTAACCACATGCACACGTGTCGAAAAATTTTAGCAAAAATACAAAATTTCGCAAAAATCCATTCAGTGGGAGCGGACGACAGACAGAAGGACAGACATGATATAACAGTCGCTTTCCTCAACTTTTTGTGAACGGGCCCAACTGTGTCTGCGGACAGCACAACGATCACGAAGTGACAGCGATGTGCCGGCGGCAGTGAAGTGAGGGTGGCCACAGGATGCGGCTCTCGCTGCACAAATGACTCCACGGAGCAGAGTCCTTCTTGACAAGCTAATACTTCCTCAGTTAGCCGAGAAATTCCCCGCACTTGAAGGAACGCTAAAGGCCACTGCCGTGTTCAAAAAAGCCCGCCACGTGTCCCTACGCTGAGCCATATTACACAGCAGCTGTAAGTCACGACTATGCGTCATGCTCGTGCAACATGTTTCGGCCTGCACGGACACATTCAGGGAGATGGCTGAAGATACTAATGCGAGGGACCATGGTCTGCACGCACAGCTGCAGAGCACAGTCGGTGACAATTTTGGCACGCGCTGTTGGATTTCCCGTCCAGTGACCCCCCGGTCTGACGCGCATTGTGATGTGGTGCAACACCGGGGTCTCGGCAAACAGTTCCAGCGGTTTCAGACATATTGCGAGAAGGCGAAGCGCTTACGCCTGTTTTCCACGTGCCGTCCAAGACACTGGCTATACAGCATTTACGTGACAAAGGACTGTTTGTAACTGTGCACCTGCCGGACTGCGTGCTGTACACGTATACGTGCTGTACGACACACAATTATACGCAAACGTTTTGTAGTCTTCGCCTGCAACGCCTGGTTACTGGCAAAAATGGCAGCACTGAAGGGATGAGACGCCCCACGATTTGCACTGCTCAACAAACATTACTTGAGTGACCAGATCAAGGAGAATGAGGTGGGAGGGGTACGTGGCTTGTATGGGGGAGAGAAGAGAAATGCACAGAAAGTTTTGTTGTGGAAACCCGAAGGAAAAGAACACTCGGAAGACCCAGCCGCAGGTGGGGGGTCAATATTAAAATAAAATATAAAGATGGCGTGGACTGGATTAATGTTGCTCGGAGCAGGGACAAATGCGCGGATTTTGTGAACGCGGTTATGACCTTGCGGGTTCAATAAAGTGCCAGAAGTCAGTTGACCAGCTGAGCAACTGTCCGCTTCTCGAGGACTGTGCTTCATAAAGTTCGCGCAATTCACTCGTTTCCGTTCTTAAAGCTTTGTGACACGCGGAATGCCTTAAGAGGCCGTCAAGTGACTACTGACTGGATGCGTGCAGGGTCCGTCCGTCCGTCCGTCCGTCCGTCTGGCAACGATATTGCACGCTAAAACAATACGCTTTATTGCAGTGCAGCTATGGGTGACAGCACAATGGCATACCGGGGCTGAAATGCTTCTGTGATATTGGAATTACATGGCACATATTTTAGTCTCGAATTTCCAGTGAGCCTCATTTGAAACGTCGATAACTGCTGACGGCGTCGCTCAAACACACACTGTGGACGTCGCGGCAGCAGCAGTGGACATCCCGCGTTCAGATGTCGGACTGAAGATGGGCTGAATTGTCGTGGCTTTCCTCAGTTCCATCACACAAGAAAAGACAACGACCTTCCAAATCGTTCACAATTAACTGCTTACTAATTAGCTGATCGGCTGAGCTACTAGCAGCGTCCACAAACTACACAGAGTACTATAAGTACTATCGACAAAACGCAATGACAGTCACTATTTTCACTCACCGTAAGTACTATTAGGGTGATCAGATCAAGGGGGATGGGATGGGCTAGACGTGTGGCACGCATGGAGAAGAGAAATGCACAAATGATTTTGGTGGGAAAACCTGAAGACCACACTTGGCACACCTGGGCCTGTACTGGGGGGTAATATCAAAACGGGCCCCAAAGAAAGAGTCTGGGAGCGAGCCGGTCCGGACTGGTTGAACTGCGGATATGGTTGAGCAGCGGGCTGTTGATAAGACGGTAACGAACACGCAGGTTCCACTTAATGCGGGGATAGCTCGCCTATCCGAGGAACTGTCTGCTTCCCAAGAAGAACTCTGCTCCATGGACTCTGTCATCGCTGAAGGAGAACTGCCGCTCTTGCCTTCTGTTTATCAGCACGTCGGTACACAATGAAGTCAAAGTGTCCACGTAACGCAGTTAAATGCAGCCGAAACTGATCGCATTCGGTAAAAACAGGTAAATGGTACGTCACAACTTGAGTCTGAGCCTAGGGACTGATAACATTACTTACAGGGGCACCAGTTCGTTACTAGCAACTGGCTTAGACGAAACAAATCTGCCTATCTCACCATACTAAGTATTAACACTATGGATGTCTAAGAAGTGGCGTTGTGTAATTTGGCACTGAAATACTAAAGATTCAAGGGGCCTCCTGCCTCCGTTTCACGACAGAAATTGAAAATGTTGGCGTCGGACTGTTCCTAATGCTTGGCAATTACCTACCAAACTACTTTGCCTCACGTCGAGCAGACCGTAATACAACTTCCCCTCACACACCTTCAGTCCATTTTTCTACAGTGCGCAAAATACAGACCCACCTAAATTAGATGAACTATACACGCCCCCACAGTTTGTACACTCAGTGTGCGCATTTCACCCTCTGTTACCCATGAAAACACAGCACTGCCTGAAGCCCAAATTCTGACAAAATCTTGTTAATCGTTGGGGAATGCAAACAGTGTTGTTTTTCAAAACATCCTGCAGTGTAAAACCAAAATACAATTTATTGCATAAACACACAGCATTTAGTAACGAGTGTAAAACTTTTTCTATCATTTCTTTGCGCTTACATTCTGCCCTTTAGGTTCTGTTTCTTTAACTGAATATAGATTTATCAATTAATATGTAAAATAAGATTTGTACAGGGTGATTTTTCATAGGGAATTTTTCCACCACATACAAACCCATACCGCTTGTTCCTATGGGAAATTCCACCCCTCCCCGATCAAACCGTTCAATACTGACCGTCTCGGATCTGATATTTTTAAGGAGTCAATGCAGCAACCCACGCATTCGGGCTCCACAAAATCTTCGCCAGCTGCAGTGAGGAATATGAGCAGCTGACTTGTACAAGTCGCCAGGACACACGGAACACACTGAACTCTGAAGCTGTCTGTACTACGTGTACAGTCGCTCTAAATTAAAAGTAATATGGTTTTAATGTATTTATTAAGGTAAAGCAAGCAGCTGTTCACGTACACGCCATGAAAGCGTACAGGCGGAGTGGAGGTATACCTCCAGTAATTCTTAAACGCTGCACTGGGTGGCGGTCAGCGGTCAGCTTCACGGTACGGACCGTTTTTACCCACGAAATATTACAACAAAATGACGAGTCAGATAAATAATAAAATTGCTCTATGTCTGACAGAAACAGAAAGCAAATTAGCGGCCCCAGTTGAGGTGCAGGCAAACAATACCGAACACAAACAGCTTGCTCAGCAACTTCGCGTGGAAGGGAAGAGCGTTGGAAACCTGAAGGGAAGAGACCACCTGGGTGACGAAGGCGTGTAGGAAAGGATAACATTAACGTGCATCTTGAAAATAATATGACGGTGTGAACTGGACTCATCTGGCTCACTACAGAACCTACAGGACACGGTCAGTTAAGCGACCGTCAGCTTGTAACAGACGGACACAAAACACAAAAGTCAATTTGTGCAACTGCAGGCAGTGACACAGAGAGAGCGGACGTACGTGCAATATATGACAGGTGCCCGTCAGCGTCTGTGCATGGCGGACCGGCTCAGGCACTCCAGACATTTCAGCCACTGGGGTCACATTTTCTTGTGCACAACTGTACACATGTTACAGACTGCTGTAACATGTGCACAACTGTACACACGTTACAGACTGCTGTAACATGTGCACAACTGTACACACGTTACAGACTGCTGTAACATGTGCACAACTGTACACACGTTACAGAATGCTGTAACATGCGCACAACCGTACACACGTTACAGACTGCTGTAACATGTGCACAACTGTACACACGTTACAGAATGCTGTAACATGCGCACAACCGTACACACGTTACAGACTGCTGTAACATGTGCACAACTGTACACACGTTACAGAATGCTGTAACATGCGCACAACCGTACACACGTTACAGACTGCTGTAACATGTGCACAACTGTACACACGTTACAGAATGCTGTAACATGCGCACAACCGTACACACGTTACAGACTGCTGTAACATGTGCACAACCGTACACACGTTACAGACTGCTGTAACATGTGCACATAGGCACTCTTATTTTTCACACAAAAATCAGTCAACAGCCAACACTATTTATCTCTATTTCGGAGACCCAGCCACCAGTTTCGGTGTGTGCCGCGGCCATCACCAGGCTGCTCCACACAAACACGGATATCAAAGCTCTACTTCACAAAAGGGAAAGGCCCTCACTTCACGGGGATGTTGAACGTTAAAATGGCACCCTTATTAAATATGTTTCATCAACTCACTATTCATGTGTCTGTGTTACATTTATCGGCCATACATAACCTAAAATTTTCAGTCATTCCAAATATTTTGCAACTGCAGACACACATGCAATGTGACAGAAATGACTGCTACACACGTGTCTAGCTAGACAGCACACTGCACATTCCCAGGCATAATCAATAGATACTAAATACTACGATCGCACATTCTATTTTATTTAATCACGTGTCACGTAAATCGCTACTCCACACAAACGTGACGCAGTACGCAGAATGCCTCACTGGATTATGACGTAACACCATAAAAATCGATGTACGCATGCAGTTAACTACATCCTCAGCTTCTCTCGGTCGCTTTCTCTGATTTCTTGTAATTATCTCGCAAACGCGCGGTTTTTGGAATCGCATCTGACACGAAATGTACGTCTTCACTGCGTGTAGAACTTCCATCTGACACCCTTCCCAACCCAAGAGGAACGCAGCCACGTATCACGAACTGCCGTCCATCACCGCGCGAGTCTCTCTCGCTTCTGTCACATTTTAACAAACTTTAATTTTGTGGCTGCATTTTAGCAAAACGAAAATCACCCAAATATAATTTTACGGCGAGGAGCCGAGTTCAATCGTGCGGACGGACGGATGGACGGACGGACGTGACTATCGCTTTTCGCATCAGAAGGTGGTTAAAAAATGATTAAAATGTGGGGAATAAGAATTGTACACACAATCGTCTAAGGAGATATCAACATATTAGCATCATTAAGGAAGCAATTAGCAGTCAAATCCCTCAATTAAGCCATCAGATTCGACAGGCAGTATTCAGAGATATAATTGAAAGGCTGTAAAGCAGCCGCATTAAATCGCGCACAGCAATATCCTGAAGTGCGGAATGCAGTCTTACAAGGCCGATACATCATGATCATTACCAGGCGGCACCGGCATGACTACCGTCTGGTTATTATGTGGAGGTCGCTAAGTTGAAATGCGCAGTATACGTGATCACCTGCACTGCCACACACACTACTTCGCACATGTGTGATTCATTTTTGTGAAGGCAGAAGGAAATTGACTGACCATTTACAGCCCGGTTCTTACTATATATACCACCAGGTTTAACATTCACAAATTCTACGTTCTGCCCACACAGTGTATTTATGTGTTTTGTGTGGATCTCAGAACAAACAGCGATTATTTCCCTATACAGCATTAACTGACTGGTTTTTATAACCGAGACGGTGTGTGTTTACTGCCCGGTACGGGCTGAGTCTTTATGCATATAATCCTACGTTCTGCCCACACAGTGTATTTATGTGTTTTGTGTGGATCTCAGAACAAACAGCGATTATTTCCCTATACAGCATTAACTGACTGGTTTTTATAGCCGAGACGGTGTGTGTTTATTGCGCGGTACGGACTGGGTCTTTATGCATATAATACTACGTCCTGCCCACACAGTGTATTTATGTGTTTTGTGTGGATCTCGGAACAAACAGCGATTATTTCCCTATACAGCATTAACTAACTGGTTTTTATAGCCGAGACGAAGTGTTTACTGCGCGGTATGAGGTGGACTTCCAAATATAATTAGGGTTAATTTCAATATTTAAAACTTTGTCCATGGCTCAGGTGGTTTGTCGCCGGCCTCTCACCATGGAGGCGCGGGTTCGAACCCAAGTGAGTCCCTGTGAAATTTGCGGTGGACAAAGTACTTCGGTTTTCCCCTGCCAATCCAAATGCTTCATACTCTTCACCTTAATACTACTCCTATCGGAAGGACAAGCGGGCGAAATCTGAGAACTTTCAAACAAAGCAATCGACGGAAACGTACTCTGACACCGTCAAAAGAGTTCCACAGGCATTCAAGATCTCCCCAACGTTAAATGACATTCGATGGCAACTGAACTTTTAAGCATTCCTTCGACGCACTTCGCCTGTCAGAGGGTTAAAGCGCACGGTGTTCGTCACTTGCAGCCCGACAGCGCGATTTATACAAACGGCCGGTCGGCCGCCCGGTCCCTAAAGCCACTGTATCAGTTGAACGCGGGTGTCAGCCATAGCAAGCCATTTGCAGCAGAACAAATAACGTACCAACGCCACATTAACGGGCGGCTCTGGGGCGGCAGCAAAGGTTATGGGATCGATCACAGAGGCACTCAGCTGTGCACGCAAACCATTTACAGCGTCCCGGTGCCAGTGTCCCACATTTCACGCACCTGTACTTTGTATTTCGGACTAAACTGGTCTGGAATTACAGACGCCACAGTGGAATTAACATCTACTAACTTTTAGGGCATAATTTTGAATGCGTCGTGTTTATATAACACTAATTAACACTACTGCAGCAGACAGTTATTACACGTTGTAACGTTTATAAATCAGCATCAAAATGTTTCCACGGACGCGATAACTGAGGTATGAAACACCTGCCAGCGGAACAGAACTCACGTCACACAAGCAGAATTCATCAGTGAGTTTATCATCATCATCATCATCATCATCATCATCATCATCATCACGTCTGTCTGTTTGTCTGTCTGTCTGTCCGTCCGTCCGCCCGCCCGCCCGCATGCAGTAATGGACAGATTACAATATATATGTTATTATAAAGAGTGTCCCTTTTATCGTGCTCCTCAGCAAGGCAGCTGTCGCGGGACGACCCCCACATGATCCAGGCTTTCTGTGCTATAAAGCTGCACCGGTCGGGGGACAGGATAAAAGGGACAGACTGATCATGCCGCCCAGCTTAATTTGGGCACGGAACGCTTTTTGACTCGCACCTTTCTCCGGAACCCATAATAAAATCCCACATGTGTGCCCAAAAACACCGGACCGTAGTACGGGCGTTAACCCAGGACGTGAGATCAGCACAGCACTAAAATTCACACGTTCGTGAAAGTGATGGAAGTGACGCTGAGTGGTGCCGGCCGTCACATCAGGACCCCAAGACTCGCCACAGATGTTGCACTCCCATTTTGAGTGAAGTTCATAGCCACATTTAAGTCACGAACCGTTACACGGTATTGGCATTTCCTTCCAGAACCACTCCTGTCACCTGGCACAACCCCGCAACACCGTCTGAGGTTCCATAAGGAAGGCGGTGACGCTGTCTTTGCTAGAAGGATTACTGTGGGCATGTGTGAACGTGGATACACAGGCAGCACAGTCTTCCGAAACGTCGCTAACTGTATACCCAACGACACGGCGTCACATCCTTCAGCAACACAGCTGTCAGAACCTCAAATAACGCACAAGAAATATCACTTCTTTCGAACATAACAAAAAAACATAAATTCCATGTGACCGTACAGCCCCCAGTATGTGAGTGGCCATGCTGTCACTAACTGCCTGTACATGTCTCCGTCTGTAGGCAGGACAGCCGTTCAGCGGCACGGCAGTGCTCACAATCATACTGACCCGGCATGAGCTAACCATATAATACACTGAGCCTACCGAGCTGATCAAGAAAGGTTCCGTTCAGTGGAATCTGCCAGTTTGCTGCCGCGGGGGATGCAGTGTTGACGTAAGACAATGAATCGTCATTAACAAAGAATACGGCTTGCTGCGGCTTATGGCTAGTTCTGTACCAATCAACTCCACAGCAACGCCACTGTGCACCACCCGCTTTCACATTAAGAATTCCACTCAGTGCCCACACAGTTTAATTATGAGTGCCGTGCGACTGGAACGACTGTGATCACTTCCCGGCAGGACAGTAACTAGTTCCGGTCTCACACGACTGCAACACCCTTCATATGAGTGAGTGAGTGAGTCACCGAGGTCGATAATAATCTATAGGAATCGCTGTCACTCAATAATATGTGGTTATTCAAACAGGCCTATAAAAACCGATAACAATAGATAATAAAAACGTGAAAAGTTAAAATTACGGCTGTGTAAGCCATGAAGGAACAGGGCGGGAGCACAGGTGCTGTTCATTCTCAAACTCGGCCGGTTCACCCCCCGGTAAGGAAACCCCGGTGCCCCTTGACCAGGAGGCTGGGCGGGGCCCCAGAAGGGGTCTGGACGTTTTGAAGAACAACAAAATTTCTTGTTGCTGCTGGGAATCGAACTCCGGATTGTCAAGTCCACAGATCAGTCACTATGCCAACTGAGTTACCCGGGCTTCCAGTAACACATAATTCACGATAATCCATAGTTATTGCTATTACTCGATAATAATCGGTACTGATGACAATCGATCCTAAATTACGGAGAAAACCAAGCACTGATTCATCTAAGTAAAAAAACGGACAGATGAAAGAAGCGTGGAGCAGCGCGTGAATATTGTGACGGTCACGTGACTACCCTCACGACGGCCACTACTGTGTTTCCAGTGAGGTACGAGCTGCAGTTTAACAAAGTGTTTTATCAGAAGCTCGACCAGGCTGCAGAGAATCTAGCCAGTAGATGTGTGTCCGACTGAACGCAACTTGCAGCAAGAAAGAAAGTGCGTCTGCAGGACATGACAATGCGAAAACGCAGCGCGAGATGACGAAACATTTTGGCCATCAGAGATGATTAGACAGGAACAAAAGAAGCACCAATTACACAGTGACAATAGAGGCCATAGCATTAAGATAAATCTATCGTCAGATTGGTAGCAACAAGGAGAGTCACTGCCAGTCACTAGATGCTGCAATATCATGTTGTGTTCATGTTACGTTCATGACTTTTCGTTGTGCTATGTTAATGTTACGTCATGTTAACGTATGTTAAATTTGTGTGACTGTGTTCTACTAACAGCTGACCAAAACCGGATCGTCACTTCACAGACTGACTGGCATCTGCACATTCACAGAACTACACGAACGTCCATAACAGCACAGCTAAATGACCGCGGAATCGGGGTTCGATTACCGGCGCAGTTCGGTATTTTCCTCTTCTCCACAGAGCCCACCGCCGGGATAAAGTGTCCGGAGCGTCAAGCCAGCCACTCACGTCTTCCTCGACTAAAGGTTAAAGAAAGCGTGGAGGCGTTCTTTCACGCCCGTACATTTCATTACGGCGGGGTGATAAATTAATATAGGCTCAAATCTACGTTAGCCATTTATCTGCAAACCAAGTACAACAGTATTCCGTGTCCTTTTGGCCAGCACGCGGCGTTTTAACAAACAGCGGCGCGCTGAATGCCGGACGGACTGCAACCGCACGACACACACTGCAGCTTTGCCTCTGTAAATTCCATTAGACGGATTACAGGGCTTCTAGTACAATAGGGGAAACCAACAGCAGAGTGGTTCAGATTTAGAAAGAGTTCACTTCAGATATTCAGCACTGTGGAGACTAACATTTAAATGCTTTATATTTAAAGACTGAGCTCGTACCGCGCAGTAAACACACACCGTCTCGGTCATAAAAGCCAACCAGTTAATGCTGTACAGGGAAATAATCGCTGTTTGTTCTGAGATCCACATAAAACACATAAACACACTGTGTGGGCATAACGCAGACCTGTTTAATGTTAAAGCAGGCGGCGCACAAAAGCCAGCAGTGTTCCTTAAAGAGTTACAGCAGTAAAGTGTATATTATTTTGAAGTTAACACCCATGTTTCCGTCAAAAAAGTGACGAATATTTCAGTTTCTTAGCTGAAATGTTACCGCTTTTCAAGCAACACGCTGTAGAATAAAGACAGTGTTTGTGGCGTTGGTTTAAAAATACGTCCCTCGGTACAGCACAGTGTTTATGCTAGAACTCTGCACCAACAGGTGTTGAGTGGAGGTTACAGTTTATGACGCAGAACCATCTGGACTGTGTAGCACACCGCAGTGACGTTCCGGAAACAACACAGAACTTGAGTGTTCCCACTTGCACGCGCGGCGGTAACTATACGTACCACTCGCCTTGCCCGCAACGTGTCTCTATGTGCTCCGTGCCAGCACGATGATGTTCCCACACAGCACGAACCCGTCAGTCTGCGTAAGGGAGGCGCACTGGGTGTTATTTAGACGACGTACAGTCCGCCACAGTGCTGCAAATGCAGCCCAAATGTTCTGCTCCTTCCCCCTGCTGCATACTCTAACAGGCCCCTTCCCATCACTGTACCCGGTTCACTTCCCAAAGCCCTAATGTGCCTCCAACCTACCTTTAAGAGAAGGGCGAGCGGGCACTGCCTTAGAACTATAAGATCTGTAAAATCTTTTGTTTCCTTGTTATAATGGTACTGTCTCTCACTACACCCCCCACCCACTTCTTTCTCCTTACCCCACTCAAAGTCCCACACATTGCAGCACGGCCGTGGCAGATTTTAATCTATTATTTCAGTAAGCTGAAAGTGTGTACAGCGATTACAGAGACCTGTTTTACCGACTTTCAATCATGTGCTCCAGTTCCCCTCGAGTTACGGAAGGTGTCAAGTTTGTATGGCCGCTCAGAACAGTCTTATGAAGAAGACGAAGAAAACCTTGCTGAAGTATGTATTGGGGGGGGGGGGGTGCAACTGGCGCTGTGTTCCGCCCCAGTGCAAGGCTACTGTGCTGCCACTACACGACTGCACCCGCAACTGGCGGTCAGCTGAGGCACTGAGTAACCCGCGTTCGAGTCTCGACCCGGAGACTGGGCGACCGGACACATTCATCGCGATATTCCTCAGTCCCTCCGGCCAAGCGTCCGTCAGTAATCACTGCAGGCCAGGACTGACACCCTCATCATCCCGTCCGTTTCAGTGTTCATCAATAAATATCCACGTGAACGCTCACTAACTCGGTTACCGACAGCATCGCAAACAGACCGCAAATACCCAAGTAAGACAAACGTCAAGTTGTCCCTGTGCACATGAAGATGTATAAGGGAATGGAGATATAGCGCCACTCATTCGTAAACGAGGCAATAAACACAGGCGAGTGCTCAGTTTCACGCCACCGCTGCTTTACTCCTGGGAAAAGGGAGTCCGTTATCCACTTAACAGGAGACTCGACAGGCCCCAACGCCAGTCCGGAATTTTGGAAAAGAGCAAAATATCTTTCCGTTGCCTGGAATCGAAGCACAACTCCCTGGCTGTCCAGCCCGCAGAGATGGCCCTCACTGGCTAGCACACCACACCGTCCGGTGGAGCGGCACAGGCATGACCACAAGAACGGCCACGTGAAAGCAATCAATAACTGACGTCTTTCGCCCTGTGTCCAGCAGCACATCTGCATTTCGGCAGATAACAAGACGCACTTCAGCAATTAGTAAAATAGTAAAGTTCTTTAAAATACACACATGCCTACAGTAATGTGATTTTACGGAGGCCGCAGATATACTGCGCAGATAACACTGTCTTGGCGACTGAAGGCGTATGAGTCGGTCGGTCTGCATAAGAGAAAGTTGTTTTGAGACAGTTCATTGTGGTGATGCTCTGAGCATGACAACATCGAGCCTTATCACACCAGCATGCAAAATAAAATTATGCACACACGACGAAGAGGAACAGTGAGTAACCATAAGCATCCTGGCGATACAGTAGCAAGACTATCAGTGCTCTACTCCGTGACGCAGTGCGCAGAGTAGAGCAGTGCGTCACGCGGTTTCACGGTACACGCGTGAAGTGTAATTTCAGTTACGCCCCCACAACAAAAGTATGGCCTTCCGGTGCCGATTTTCACAAAACTCACAAATGCTCGACAGCATTATGTACAGATCTGTTACATCAAATACCACCTACGTCGGACAAAACCCTTGGACAGTGCCGGCCTTAGCACACGCAGGGCCCCACTGCGATCCCTGTGGCGGGCCCCTGAAAGTTATTGGGCACACTAAAAAAACGACTAACGTTTTGGTATATTAATGTTAGTTAGGATGAAAAATTGAAATGGTAAATTTTTTATCATTTTCATTTACTTTCAATCAATAAATCAGTGAAACATATTATGTATTTAATTCCCCCCACGAGAGCGGAGCCCGACTGCGTCAAATCGCTCCAGTTGGTCAAATCTGCAGGCCCTGACCTCTACACTAGCGAAGTGCGCCCTCACTGCCCTGGTTTCCCTGCAACTCAGCCGCCCAACACATCTTACTGACGCCCCCTATAACAAATTTTATCTGGATCGGATGCTAAATTCTGAAAATAGGGAAGGACTTAATTTGTGCTCGCAAGACAAGCATGGCTTTCACTGTACCAATTTTCACAACTCACAACTGTCAACGATGAGCCAGCGGCGACGGCTCTGTCGGCACTACACCAGTCGGAAGTCTGTAAATACGTAAAAGTTGACAACCAAAAAAAAACATGTGGGTGCGCTTGTGAAGTGACGTGTCTGCCAGGCACTTTACGCAACAATTACTGAACAATGACAAAGGGACATAACAGGGCAACCCAGCCTGTGGCATCAACACACTGCAAAGTGAACTTCGTCCTACTGTCACAAGAGATGAATGTCTATAAACCAAGAAAAGAAAATACAGTAAAAGAGATCCACCTTACGCACAGTGCTACTGTTTATTTATAAACCTCTGTCTTTCAGTTCCCCAACATGTTTCGGCAAATAGCTATGCCATCAGCCGGGGGAGGGTGGGAAGGTATTATTACAAATTGCATAAGATGTGTATTAAATCATAAAGTGGTAAAACAGTTAAAAATGTTTTTAATATTTTTATAATTTAATGCAAATCTTATACAATTTGTAATAATACGGGGGGCCCCCCCCCCCCGCGGATGGCATAGCGATTTGCCGAAACATGTTGGGGGACTAAAAGACAAAGACACTAATCACCAACAAATGCACAAAGAGAGTTTTATCATCAATCGTAACACACTCCTACGTGTTTCGACCCTGCTGGGTCATCTTCAGGGAGAACTTACAGGCCGGGACCGCAGAGAGTTCACGCCTCAAGTACACAGTCAACAGCACATTCTCACTCAACTACAAAGTGCAACCTAAGTGTAACGATAACAAAAAAGTTCTCCCTGAAAATGACCCAGCAGGGTCGAAACATGTAGGAGTGTGTTACAATTGATGATAAAACTCTCTTTGTGCATTTGTTGGTGATTAGTGGTTTTGTATGATATAGTGCACGGACATGGAACACATTAAACCTTTAAAGACGAGGCGTATCTGTTTCATACATGGATTCAGCGCGTACCGCGCTGTAAACACTCTCCACTTCGGTTATAAAAACCAGTCTCTTAATGTTTTATAAGGCAAAAGTTGCTGTTTGTTCTGAGATCCGTACAAAACACATAAACGCAATGTGGGCACCACGTAGAATTTTGTAATGTTAAACCTGGTGGTACGTAAAGTTACCGCTAGGTTTTAATGGGTTAAAAGACAAAGGTTTATAAATAAACAGTATCACTGTGCGTAAGGCGGATCCGTCTTACTGCACTGACCGTGTGCACGGAAATGAGTAACATAAAGGTTTCCCCACACACACGCTACGTGGTGACGGACCACACCTGGCACCGTTGCGGCCAGTAATTCGGATGCAACAGCAATTCCACAGCCTGTGCTTTACAACCGGTCAGCGGCACAGCATACAAATCAGCGGGCACATTTAAGGACGCTGACGACGCAGTGCGATGTCGTAGAACGAGCACGTCGGCTGGTTAACAACACGCCGGAAGCAATTCCACTGCCTGACCACGCCTCACACTGACAGCATTACGGGCCACCTACTGTGCAGCTTGTACACCCCTGTTCCACAGATCTGGCTATGTATGTTAGCGACTCCAGTCGATGCCAGTGAAAGGGTGCGTCAGAACGGGCGGGCGGCTAAACATAGACTGGCTAATTAGAGGGCCGCTCATTACGCGCGCTTCGACAGCAAATTCTGAAAACCGAACGCTATTTTCGCCAGGCGAGACTCGAAGTTCTCACAGCGGTGTGGCTGAGGATTCGAGCCTTCTATGATGTGACGCTGGGCTTTCTCAGTCGTTCCGACGTTTCGGAGGATTGTAGTGCCTTCATTTTCTAGGGCCAAGTGAACCATTTTCGTCATGTTCGCAGACCGACGTACACACATTGTGTTGTATTACGTGTAGAAGTTATATAACGTCGGGAAACAGTGGAGCTGTACCTTCGCTGTCCCTATACGCCTTTTTTGCGTGGACGGGAACGACAGTTTTAATAATGCCCGTGATGGACGAATGAATGAACGAACACGTGGCACTGTATCATGGCACTGACAGATGAAAACGGAAGTACTGCGAGAAAAAACTGTCACAGTGGCACACTGTCCACCGCATATCCCATACAAATTGGCCAGGGATCGAATCCCGCGAGAGACCAGGGACATGACACATTCCCTTACAAATACACACTAACACTCTGACGCCCAGCGGTAACTGTACGTACCACATGCCGCTTCTCTGTTCCGCACCATCCCCACAACAAACAGGCACTGCTTCCCCCAAACAGCATTAAACCGTTGGCCTTTGTAATGGAGACGGACTGTGTTCTCTGTCAGGCAGGAGATAAATCCTTATATCTGTTACTCGTTGAAAGTCATGATTCAAAGACAAACAACTATCTTTGCCTTCAGATGCTTCCTGCTGGTGTCAAGAGTTTTTTAATCCTCCACGAGTAAAAAGCTCAAGGTTACATTGAGTCGGGTTGCATAACGAGGATAACCAGTCAGGCAGGCAGTCACGCACCGTTCGCAAGGCACACCTGAACGCAAGCACCCAGTAACACATCTTGCCCGCTCCACAGCGTGTTCAGCTGCGCTTGTATGGATACCAACTGTGAACAACTTATGACGCCACGTGCATTTCAAAACAGCCCCGGACAAACGGACGGACACAGACTTAATGAAATCAACTGACTTTCCTAGATTGAACACGATCCATCGCGCTGGAACTAACAGACTAAGACTAAACGTACGACAAACTGCTTTACGCGCCCCGTTCAGCACACAAACAACACACGTCTCGGCCATTCGACCGCCATCAGGTGTGTCATATGAAAACTCAACACAAGGCAAACGCATACAATTACTTCTGTCACATCTCACAAACAGTATCACAAAATATGCGAGCAAACGTTACAACTGAATCTGTGACGTGCAGCACATGCAAAGCCGGCTGATACAACGCAGGAACCGTGCCACGGAACGGCACTGCGGCGTCTAGAGGAGACTATGTAATATACTGAGCGTTCTGTTCGGTGATACGGTAGGTGGTGACATGGGACAGACTACACAGTGATACGTTAGGTGGTGATATGGGACAGACTACACAGGGATACGGTAGGTGCTGATATGGGACAGACTACACAGTGATACGGTAGGTGGTGACATGGGACAGACTACACAGTGATACGTTAGGTGGTGATATGGGACAGACTACACAGGGATACGGTAGGTGGTGATATGGGACAGACTACACAGTGATACGTTAGGTGGCGATATGGGACAGACTACACAGTGATATGGTAGGTGGTGATATGGGACAGACTACACAGTGATACGGTAGGTGGTGATATGGGACAGACTACACAGGGATACGGTAGGTGGTGACATGGGACAGACTACACAGGGATACGGTAGGTGGTGACATGGGACAGACTAACAGTGATACGGTAGGTGGTGACATGGGACAGACTACACAGTGATACGTTAGGTGGTGATATGGGACACACTACACAGGGATACGGTAGGTGGTGATATGGGACAGACTACACAGTGATACGTTAGGTGGCGATATGGGACAGACTACACAGTGATATGGTAGGTGGTGATATGGGACAGACTACACAGTGATACGGTAGGTGGTGATATGGGACAGACTACACAGTGATGCGGTAGGTGGTGGTAGGGAAGGACTACACAGTGATACGGTAGGTGGCGATATGGGACAGACTACACAATGATACGGTAGGTGGCGATATGGGACAGACTACACAGTGATACGGTAGGTGGCGATATGGGACAGACTACACAGTGATACGGTAGGTGGCAATATGGGACAGACTATACAGGGATACGGTAGGTGCTGATATGGGACAGACTACACAGTGATACGGTAGGTGGCGATATGGGACAGACCATACAGGGATACTGTAGGTGCTGAAATGGGACAGACTATACAGTGATACGGTAGGTAGCGATATGGGACAGACTATACAGGGATACGGTAGGTGCTGATATGGGACAGACTACACAGTGATACGGTAGGTGGTGATATGGGACAGACTACACAGTGATGCGGTAGGTGGTGGTATGGGACAGACTAAACAGTGATACGGTAGGTGGTGATATGGGACAGACTACACAGTGATGCGGTAGGTGGTGTACGGGACAGACTACAAAGGGATACGGTAGGTGCTGATATGGGACAGACTACAGTGATACGGTAGGTGGTGTTAGGGGCAGACTACACAGTGATACGGTAGGTGGTGATATGGGACAGACTACACAGTGATGCGGTACGTGGTGGTAGGGACAGAATACACAGTGATACGGTAGGTGGTGTTATGGGACAGACTACACAGTGATGCGGTAGGTGGTGGTATGGGACAGACTACAGTGATACGGTAGGTGCTGACATGGGACAGACTACACAGTGATACGGTAGGTGGCGATATGGGACAGACTACACAGGGATACAGTAGGTGGTGATATGGGACAGACTACACAGTGATGCGGTAGGTGGTGATATGGGACAGACTACACAGTGATACGGTAGGTGGTGGTCGGGACAGACTACACACTAATAAGGGTGGGTTTTGTATTTGGAAGGATTTGTTCACGAAACTGTGAAAAAAATGGTTACCATATGTACCGCCAGGTTTAACATTCAGCAATTCTACGTTCTGCCCACACAGTGTGTTTATGTGTTTTGTGCGGATCTCAGAACAAACAGCGATTATTTCCCGATATAGCACTAACTGACTGGTTTTTATAACCGAGACGGAGTGTGTTTACTGCGCGGTACGGACTGGATCTTTATGCATATAATTCTACGTTCTGCCCACACAGTGTATTTATGTGTTTTGTGTGGATCTCAGAACAAACAGCGATTATTTCCCTATACAGCATTAACTGACTGGTTTTTGTAACCGTGACGGAGTGTGTTTACTGCGCGGTACGGACTGGATCTTTATGCATATAATTCTACGTTCTGCCCACACAGTGTGTTTATGTGTTTTGTGTGGATCTCAGAACAAACAGCGATTATTTCCCTTTACAGCATTAACTGACTGGTTTTTATAACCGAGACGCAGTGTTTACTGCGCGGTACGCACTGGGTCTTTATAATTCAGGTTGATTCTTATACGCGCTGAATATTCCGGGTGTGATGCTGTGTCAGTGTGTAATCCCATCCCGACGTTTCGATGCAAAGCAGTGTCCTCACGTTAAAGAGTACAGGTGTCCAAGAAGAATTCTTCTGCTTGGATATTCGAGCCGCATATCCCAGAAGAACGATACCCAAAACAATGCTGTTTCGCAGGGCAGGGCATAACTGGACACACAGTGCTTCCGTACTGTTTGTGTTTATTAAGCTCCATTTGGTCAAGAATTCTAAGACAGAACTGCACTGTACAGCAAAACTCGGTAGACACTCTGTAGTTCAAAGAATGCTATGCTGCCACGAGGGCGGGGAAATGCACTAGACGTCACACAAAACACATAAATACAAGCAGAATGTCTTGACATTGAAGTCGATGGTATGTACAGTTACCGCCGCACTTTACAGGTTACTTTATGCTGTTGCTTTCACACGAGTTAACCATTTGTAACACATTCATTTTGAGAGCGTCAGTACGTTCCTGCTTCCTAAGGCAAAACCAGAATCTGCTGATTTAATTACGTTAACACGTTTCGTGTTTCTTTTGTTGCTTTCTTCAGCCAACACAGTTTATCCACACAGCACAACCTGGTGGAGCAGCACTGAACAAAGCCTCTCCTGCCGCACACAACGCCAACACCAGCGGAACTCGAGGAGAGCAGATTAATTCCATTTGCTCTTCCAATTTGCACACTACAATGCACAGGGTTGGCACAGCAGTAATAACAAACGTAATCAGATAAATGCCCGAAAATGTGTACAATTCCGTGAAGTAACAAACTGTATTACAGACATAACAATGAAGCAAAGCAAAACCACAAACACATAACTAAAGCAAACAGTGCATCCTACAGGCCCTCCCCCAACCCTCGCCCCCAAATCAGGATGTCTTCACCACTGGAACCGCAAGACGACAGCGAATATTATTCACCTAAACACTGAGATTAACTTCAGGAGGAATATAAACACCCAGGCCGTACCGCGCAGTAAACACACTCCGTCTCAGTTATACAAACCAGCCAGTTAATGCTGTATAGGGAAATAATCACTGTTTGTTCTGAAATCCATACAAAACACATAAACACGCTGTGTGGGCAGAACGTAGGATTGCTGAACGTTAAACCTGGCGGTACGTACAGTAACCACTGGGCTTTATGGGGTTAATATTCTGACCCTATGGTTGGGTGCCGCATACTCTTGCACCGCGCATCAGTAACTAACTCCACGGAGCAGAGTCCTTCGTGAAAAGCTAACAGTTTCTCAGCTAGTCAAGAAATTACCCGCAATTTATGGAATCCGGAGGTTCATCACCGCATTCCCAACATCCCGCCACCTGTCCCTATCCTGAGCCAGTTCAATCGAGTCCATGCCTCCCCATCCAAGTTCCTGAAAATCCATTTTAATACTATTCTCCCATCTACGCCTAGGTCTTCCAAGTGGTCTCCTTCTCTCAGGTCTCCCCATGAAAACCTTGTATGCACGTCTCCTGTTTCCCACACGTTCCGCATGCCCTGCCCATCTCATTCTTCTTTATTTGATCGCCCGGTTTGGTGAGGAGTACAGGTCACAGGGTTGCTCGTTATTTGTGCCACTGAAATGCACCGTGCAAGTGTTTACACCTTTCACGGCCATGAAAACCTCGAGTCTCTTACGACGACGACGACGACGACGACGACGACGGTGATGATGATGGTGGTGGTGGTGGTGGTGGTGATGGTGGTGATGGTTATGGTGATGGTGGTGGTGGTGGCGATGGTTATGGTGATGGTGGTGGTGGTGATGGTGGTGGTGGCGATGGTGGTGGTGGTGGTGGTGGTGGTGGTGGTGATGGTTATGGTGATGGTGGTGGTGATGGTGGTGATGGTGGTGGTGATGGTTATGGCGACGGTGGTGGTGGTGATGGTGGTGATGGTGGTGATGGTGGTGGTGGTGGTGATGGTGGTGGTGATGGTTATGGTGATGGTGGTGGTGATATGGGACAGACTACACAGGGATACGGTAGGTGGTGACATGGGACAGACTACACAG